>NDXZ01060334.1:0-12651 GCA_003055125.1 Paykullia maculata | reverse complement strand
TATATACCCTTATCACCTTAGGTGAAGGGTATAAAAAACGAAAAACCATGGATTTATTCATATGTTTATATGGGTGATTTCATTTACTTAAGTATAGGCGTTACATAAGAAAAAAAATTGATACGTTGATATTTTAATTTTTTTTGTGGCAAATATTTTTTTTTGTGGTTATGGCTTTGGTTTTTGTTTTAATTTGTATAGTTAAAAAAGAGTTTCTTTATTGCAATTTGGAAAACGCAGTTCATATCATTGCCGCAACAGCTAAATCGTTGGGTCATAATATTGCAAATATTATTTTGAACAAAGAATCCGTACTGAATTTAAAAATAAATTTAATGCCAAAGATTTAGATGCAATTTGTCGCCATTGGGACGTAAAATTACTGCCTGCCCTAGAAGGAAAGGAAAAAGTCGACCGTCTTCCGATTCTTATATCAAACGGAAACGTTGAGCAGCTGCTGGAAGTACCTGCTTTGAAGAGTGGTACTGGAAGAGCACAAGCACTGGCTATTTGTAAATCGCTTAAATCTTAAAGCTTTGGTTTTTGATACGACAGCAGTTAATAATTGAAAATACACTAGAGAGGGATCTGTTGTATTTTGCTTCTCCCATATAGTTAATTGGTTAATTTTTTTTTAATAAATTCTAAAATTTATACATTTTTTCGAATGTTGCGTTACATTTTCTGTTATAACTTAGAAGCCCTTGCGACACTTAGAGGCAATAAAGAGAAGGGGTTTATCATTAACATATATTTTTTTAAAATACCACTTTTTCAGAAAAATGTCCACGAAATAAAAATCGCAAAAATTAGCTTTACTTTTTAAGAAAAATATGTTTTATATACTGTTTCATAGGAAATTTTACTGCCTATTGAATGAGACCAAAATGAATAACGTAACTTATAAAGGTCAAAACATATATATAATTTTGTAAACCCATTTTAGTACATTTTTGTCAATTTTTCGAAGTTTCAATTCGCTATATTTCGCGACCTAATGGCTGAACCGAGGTAATATATGGCATCGACGATAGTTATGTCAGTGTAATCTATGTACCAAATTTAAAACGTATTACTATTTTGCCAAAGATTTAAGTACAAAAAACACTATGTTTTGTATTCGTATTGTAATTTATTGGCGGCGTCTATACCATAAACCCACGCCCACCACTTGTTGCAGAAATAGAGAAATGGAGAGATCAACAATCGGTAAAAAATATATTGGAAGGCACAGAACGTTATTTTTAAATTAAATAACAGATAATTACATATTGTTTTGCAAGTTATTTATTTATCTAACAAGTCTAAGGATTACACTTCTTACGGACTATTTTAAAATAACGATATATAAAAAATAGAACAGTCAAAATAATTAAATATGGAAAATGGTTAATTTTTACAGACAAAAACAAAAATAAAACAAAAATATATTTATTAAAATAATTGATCCACTAAAAATACAAGATGTAATTTCATACTTTAACTATTTGCTTAAATACAAAAACGCGAACCTATTTCCACTTTTAATCCAAATGGGATTTTATCTAACAAGTTTGTTTAAGGCCAGAGAAAAGTAATATGTATTTTTTAAAAAATTATTAAAAAGTCAATAACTTTTCCATAATTTTTAGCCAACACATTGTTCCTTTCCTTAAGACACAGCACACCCAAATAGTTATGTTATTATTATTAGTTCACTTACCGGCAAGTTTAGGTATTAGATAATAAATTCCATTAAATAAAAGTACATTTAAAGTGAAATATAAACTCTATTTCGTAGCTCTACAAGGTACATATATACGGTGTAAATGTTCAAACAACACGTACAACACCTTTAAAGTATGACTATTTAAGAAATAAAAAAAAATTAAACCATAAAAAATAAATTTAAAGCAACTTTTCAGAGGCCAGAGTAACGAAGAGAGAAGCAATTGACGTTAGTATTTAAACTCCTTTAAAAGTATGTCTGTATGTATGCAAGCATGTTTGCAGCACCAGAAATTGCAATTAAAGCTTAACTTAGAAGCAAGCAGAAAGTTACAGCATAACGATGGCGTGATGATACTGACGACACGGTTGATAATTTTGCACATCAATACGTACATACATATACATATATACACTTACAAAAAAAAAAAACTTTTACACTTTGCACTGCCACAACGTTTGAAAATACACAGACGTACATATATACATATGTATGTACAAAGCTGTCTTATTAGTTGTAGTCATAGTAGTGGTTTTTGTGGCGCTAATACTTTACACAGATACCAATATTTAAAGTTACAATTTGGTTTACATTTAGCCAACCGGAAATAATACCGGCAATTGTTTCCTGTTGAAATGTATGTGAGTTTGCATAATTTTTTGCATTTAGTTAAGTTGTTACAGCGTAAAAAACTTTTAGCAAAAAAAGAAAATATGATAATAAAATAAAGAAAACGCATTTGAGACAGAACTGTAATCAGCTAAACTTTAGGGAAAATAATTTTTATACTTAACATTTTAAAGAATATTTAATTTGTCTTAAAGCAGAAGCTAAGAATAAACGAAATTAAATTTTAGGAAATTTTGTATATTTTTTATTTAACCACAATTAAAATCAATCAGTCATTCATTTTATTGTCTTTCCTTTGCACACAGTAAATTATTTTGTAAAACATATAAAACGGAAATTAAATGGCTGCTTAAAGGCCGTGACAACCAATTGAATCTTATTTTACCTTCAAAATATTTAAATGTTATTCAGTAAGTGATTACACCATGTAAAATGGTAGTGGTTTTTGTTTTCGTTGACCATTAAAAATACTTCCTGCTTCGTAGGTGTTTTATGAGTGTGTGAAAATTGAAAAGCGAGCATTGCACACACACACATATATTCTTATAGATGCGTAAAGTCACAATATTAAAAAGCAATTAAACAGCTTCAATATCATGTAAACGAATGGGGATCATGTAGCATCTGCCCTTTAACAAAGTGACCCGTTAAAAACATACATTGTTTGGATGTTCATTAAAAGCAGGACAAACTATTGCGTTTAAATTGTTCATTACTATAAAAGGAATTTTTTTAATATTTAAGGAAATTAAATCTGTTGTTGATATTTTTTCATTAACTATTATTTAACCTTAAAATATATGATTTTTAAATTAAATTCTTCGATCAGATCGATTCGCATAAAAAACTCTAAGTAGCATTGAAAAAATTAAACAAGTAAAATACATTTTCCACAAATTTCTATAATCGTTCAGATCTAGTTTGGTGCAGTTAAAGTTGAAGGTAAATACCACGAATTAATGCTTCGCTAATTTCAACCAATCATGAATATTTTTTTGTTTGCAGCTTTCAATAAATAGATTTTTTTTATTCAAACTGGAATTTAAAATATCGACGGTATCAAAGGCGATATTTTATTAAATCCCTGCATAACTTAAGCAACAATTTCATTATAACTTAAGCGGTGAAATTGCTTTTATGGTAGTTTTATGTAACGTTTTTTTAACACCCAGTACAATTTTAATTAAAAAGCTATGATAGTGGCAATAACCACGTTCGCGTGCTTAATAAAGAAAAATAATGCATTTTTAAAGCTGCACCACATTTCGGTGTTAATAGTTGCTACAAAATAATACATTATTTTTTTTCCCTTAACACTTCCAATTTCGTAATTTATGCGTTAATGATTTGCAATAACCAGAACTCAGAGTTTTTCCTTTTTAAGGGCCGCGAGTAAAACATAATGGCCAAAAAAAAAGCTGAGCGAGTGGTTTTTTCTTGTTTTGTCCTTTTCTTGACAATAAAAAAAATTCCATTCCAGCCATTTAGTTTATTAAAAAATATTTATAATTTATATATTAATTAATAATAATTTTTAGTTGAATCTTTATTTCGGCTTGAGGTCAATTTCTATATTCAAATAAAACGCTAGTAATAGCTACAATATTTCGAAAGACAGACGGCACATTTACTCAAATTTCATCCTGAAGAAGAGCACCGAAGGGGCTCGAAATATAAAAATTAAATTAAAATAAATGTCATATTTAATAAAACAAAAAGAGTTTTATTCAAATATAGAAATAGACCTCGAACCCTAATAAAGATTAATTTAAAATTTACAAAATTTAAGGTCGAAGCAAATATTAACAAATCAATAATAATAATAAAAATATTTATAATTTTGTGTTTGCGATATTTAAAGTAAGTACTACTTGGGCGGGCATCTTCTGTAACCGCATAAAATTAGTGCGAAGGTTAATATACCCCCGTAGAAAAATCAACTGGTGTTTAATAAATCACACAAGAAAACGTATGTATATTCCATTTAGAATTTTTTTCTAATATTCCTAAATCCGGCTATATACTATTATACTGAGTATTATGTCAGGTCAAAAACTATAATAAAATGAGAAATTATAAAAGTGTGAAGACAATATGTAATGAATGCCAAAAAAAAAGGAATAGAAGTTTGACATATGTCATATGGCTCTCACCATTTTTGGAAATTTTTCTAAACACGTATGAATTTTCATGGTATCAGCGTTGTGTTTTTTTTTTCATTTTATTTGAAGTGAGATAGTGTAGAGATAAAATGTAATGAGAAAATTTTCTATCTGATTTTTGGACAATGAGAACAAAAATCGTTGCTCTTACAAAGTCAAATGAAAATCTTACGACTTGTAGAATAGTGTAAAACCAGCTTAAATAGTTTAACATAGTTTTAAATATTATCCAATATCAAATATTTTAGGGGTATTCGTAGGGGTAATCGCTTAAATGCCTCTTATACCTCTTAAGCTCGTAAAGTTTCATAAAATATTTAAAATTTAAGAGGTACAAGAGTCACTTAAGCGATTAAACGAATAACCTTTTTGTATATTTTCAGATCAGTTTTTTTTCTAACAATTTGCTTTGATTAAACATTCTTAAATATGGTTAAGTGTTCTATAGTTACTATTTTCATAGCGATAAATAAAAATCAAATAGTGTTTTATAAAATATTGTCTCTTCAGCAACGAAAAAAAAATAAATCAATTGATAAACAGTTTAAGTAGATTAAGTGTTGTTGACTACTACACTTCCTTCAATTAAGTATCCTCCATGCATCATACTGGGCTTATCTCGTTGCCTGTCGTCATCATCTTTCACGCTCTTTCTATATGTTTGCGTGAGTGTGCCTGTGTTTGTGTTTGTACCAGCATATTTTTAAGTGTGAGTTCATAGTATTTACTACATCCAATCTTATTTATTGATTTAATACTTTCAGACAACAAGTACAATTTGTATATTTTTTTCTTTTCAATTTTACTATATTTAATGCTTTAGCTACATATTTCCTATTTGTGTTAGAGTTTATATTTAAGTGTATAAGTATGTGTATTTATTTATTATTATCATAGATCTTAGTGTTTATTTAGAAATGTATTATGGAGTTTAAGTTTATTGAGCGTAAAATTGTTTAACGATTAAACTTTGTGTGAAGATATTTTTGAACATGTTTAAGTATGAAATTAACTAGTTAGCTTTTAAAGTACATTAATTTTCAATATTGTTCAAAAATTTTCTGCTCTTTTAACCTGTTAATTTAAAAGGATTTTTAAGATTAGGTTGGTTCGTTTACGTGGTAGTTTGCTACGCGCAAACTGTCAAGTAGAGTCCAACGACCTCGTTTTGACAAGACCACATAATTTGTCAGATGTGAAAGAGTAAGATAAGAGTTTAGAAAAAATTTATGGTTATAAAATCCAATGACATGATTAATTAGGTTCTAATTTAAATCGACAAAAACTTAAAATCAATTAGTTTCAAATAAATATATTTCATAAGAAAATTTACCCCCAAATCATTGAATGTGAGTTTTTCTTCCGTTAGGTTTTTCTTATTACAAAAACATGACTGTTAATTTACAGAAACCATGAATGAATTGAAATAAATAAAAACCAATCCACAGAAACAGCAAAAACGTATGGGAAACCTTTGAATATTTGTTTGCTTTAGTGAACATAATTTCTTGCCAGCAAAATAAATATGAATAAAATAGGACCCGCCTGAACAACAATGTTTTCTGGATAAAAAAAATCAAAATAAACCAAAGAAAAACAAACAGAATGGATTTAAGAAAAAGTACTTAGATGTTAAAGAAAAAATTTAAGTGAAAGAAGAAATCAATGACAAAGACATACAACGAATCACTGAAGAATACACAGACCTTGCTTTAGAACGGTTGGGTTAAAATGACAGTGAAAAAAAAGGTTGCCAAGAAAACACAAACCCACATTCATATAGTTTTGGGAGCATTAAATGTGTACAAACTTTTAAATAAAACAAAAAATAATGTTAGGTATTTAATAGCATTTGACTATCAATAGCAAAAGCAAAAGCGTCATCACTACGAAGGTACGAGTAACAACAAGAATAATTTCCAGTATGATGAAATAAATACTTCAACACGTCAGCACAATATAATAGTGTAATTGATTATGATGTAAAGTGAGGATTGAAAAATCAACCTGTTTTAATAGGTGAAGGCCTTTTCATGACACCGTTTTATGTGTAACGTATCGAGGTATTGAAATGTGGTGCCTTAAATTTACGACTATTTAAAGCCAGATTTTAAAACTCTTTTATATTTTTAAGAGTTTCTCCAAAAAAAATCATTATGTATTTGGAATCATCAATTTAGTAGCATTTTAAGTTTATGGCTAGAACATGGCGTTTAAAGACTTTAGAGTTTTATTGGTCCTTTTATATCATAATTATCTTTTTTTGTACGCCTATGTGTCGTAAAAAAGTAGAAGCATATTTTGTAAGGGAATACAAATTGGTCAAATATTTGCACATTTATATAGAAAAAATATTTAAAAGTGCAAAACATTTAACTAAATTTTATTGCCAGCTGTAAAACTTAAGCTGGTTGAATAAATGTGCAAATCGCGATTTATGTAACAAAAAGGTTAAAGAAAATTAGGATGGACATCACAGCTGCAAAATGCCAACGGACAAGTCCAACTAAAAAAACATCTGCATTTTTAGTTGCACAACACAATGAGTATGTTTTGGATTATTATACTTCTACCAATAAAAGTTAAACGTTAATTCATTTATATCTGACCATAAGGGATTTTCTAAAAATAAAATAAACTACAGCGTTGCGTTGGAGTTTATATAACATTTGGAGGAAGTCATAAGCTTTGATATGCGAAATTTTTGTTACGTCATCTTACTCAATCAGGCAAAAATGGATACCATTAATAAACTCTGGACAATTTAATAATAAAATTAAACATTTTTGGAGTTTGAAAGTGGAACCTTAAACTTATATTTATTGCAGGCTTTTAAACAAAAGATACTTAGACAATGCATTTAAAAGCAGAAAACGTTGTATATTTGTCCTTATACAGTACTTTACATGCTCTTTAGTAACTTAACAATGCCCCATCTAAGGTTGTAATAGTTTGTTCCTCGTTTAAAATTTTAAGGTTTTCTGTACTTACTACTTTGACCACAAATTAAAAAACATAACATACGTCATCCTGCCATGTTATATTGTAAATTGATAAATATTTGCTTTTCGTTAAAAAAAAAACGCTACAAAACTTACCTGTTGCTTTGTTATATAAATTGGTTTATTTAAAACCACCCACGTAACAGTTTCATGACAGGCGGGTGCTGTGGTTGAACCATCATATGTCATATAGTGGTCAGTGTCCGGTAGTAAGCCACGTATGGATAAGCGCTTAACAAATGCCTCATCGCCACCGTAACGTATGCGATCCAGTGAATCGGTTAACATACGTAACTCGGGGTTCGATAAGTCGCCCAACTGCATAAAAGAAAGAAAATAATTTTATGTATTTTTACAAATATACACTCACACACACACACATACATTCATACGTTCGTACATATGTATGTATGGTGTAAGAAATAGCAATAAATATTGTTTACTTAATATTAAATATTGACATTTTAATTACCTGCAATAGTATCGAAACACCAACAATGCCCTGAGCTCTATTTAATGCATCCGAAAAATTGTTGTATAATTGAGAATTATAACCAAATATTTGAATCTGTAAATAAAAGGAAAATGAAGAAGACAGTAAAAATGAAATCGTTTTCTTTTTTTGCAACCTGTAATGTATATTTATATTTATTATAATTGTTGTTGTTTTTGTTGTGTTGGCAAATTTACTTGCAACATGTATAAGCCCTTATAAATGAATAAATCCTTTTTTATTCAGCCTTGTCTTGTACAATTCATGTTGTTCTTACTGTTATTACTATTATTGTTGTTCTTGTTGTTATTTTTACTGTTTCACTGCATAAGATGTTTTAATTTATATTGACATTATGTTGAAGTAAAAATCCGAATAATATCTTAATGTCGGTCTGTACATGTGTAAAAAGACACTGAGTCAAACATTGTTCATATAAAATCTGGTCAATTCATTTTCGGGCACTTAAAATCCGGTAGTGTAAACGTTGTTTAAATAGAATGCATTAACAATAATGTTATAGATGGTGATTAAACGTCATTACTACTTAACTTTTGACCAGATTAAGCTTTTCGCTATTGTTTAACAGTCCAACGAATTGCATGAAAATACATTGGCATCTTAATTGCCTCCAGATTTGGCCAGAAGACCAATATCAGAATTTTTCAAAAGTAAAAGAAAATGTTCCTTTTTCTCGATTTGAAACAAGTATGCAATGCAACTGCCTTTCACAATGCAAAAATATCAACTTTTTTAAGGCGATAAAGTTGTGATGGTTTATAAAAGAGCCGAAGAGTTTAACATGGAATGGTTTTCTGTTTCTCAACCGATTTTGACAAATTTATTTTATTTCGTCAGTGCAAAATGTATATTTTATTAAATTCAGTTTCATATTTTATTATTTAGTTATATTATAATCATTAGAAGTTTCTACTAACACACATGTTTATGTATGTATGAAGTATGTATTTTTATTTGTATAGAAGTAAAAGACAGAAAAGCGAAAAATAAAGTAATTTGACACAAAGTACAATTAAAACTCCGATCGTTAAGCGAGGGTTTGTTTGTGGTTTTAATTATTTATTCTCTTTTCCTTTCGATAAATAAAGATTAATAGTTTCACTCTTATTTGACCAGATTTTATTTAAAAGATTTTCTATTTCTATTTACAAATATACAATGTCAGACTAACAATGAAATGTTACATAATCTTGTTTATTTGTAATAAACAAAAAAAAACAACAACAATAACAACAGCAAGAAGAACAAACAGAAAAATATATTTTCCAACATAAACAAAAAATTTCTGCAAAATATTTAAAAGTTCTTAAAGGTTTTGGTTTTAGCAGACACACAGGCATAAATATTTATCCCTAAGCAATTATTGTTTCCACATTAATATTTGATTAACCCTAACAATTCACTATGGTATTTTTATCATTGCTAATCTTCTTACTCTTATCCACTTCACGATGCACTACCTACATTTCTTAAAGTAATTTTGAAGATTTACCTTAAAATAGGAAAACAATATTTAGTTTGCACTAAATGCATACAGATAAGAGGGCAGAAAAAACAAAAAAATATATATAATAAAAAATAAAAATAATTATGTGGACATAGAACCTTTACCTGTTTGGCATAAATTTACACAATATAATCCGAACTATCAACAGAATGCAGACAAATAACTACCACAAACGATTATGTATGGGCTTTAAGTTTACAAATTCATGCATGTGTGTTAGTTACAGTGTGTATGTGAATAAAGCCAACATTATACTGGTTACACAATGAGTTACCAAACCAAAGAGTAAACTTATATTGTTTTACTGCATACGCACATACCTATGTTTGTATGCACATGTAAAAGTAACTACCATTTGCGTAATATTAAGGAGTCGAAACAAAAACAAAACACAGAAAAGTAACAGCAACAGGAAAAAAATTTGAACGAAATAACAGAATCCATAACAACATAAATATCAAAAATAACAAGAACAACAACAACGGAAACAAACGGAAGCAGTATGTAAAATAAATTATTATGTGAAGACTTAAGCATTTGTATGTATTTGAGTAAATGTGCATACAAATGTGAATATATATGTATGGAAATTTGTTGACTTTCTTCAAGTAGCCCAAATCTGTTGCATTTGGAGTAAAAATAAATGTTTGAATTTAACACATAAATAACATCATACTGTCCAACTGTGATATATCACAATATATATATATATATATATATTTAATCCGTTAATTCCCAGTGGAACATAGGGCCGCCATATATCACAATATGCTAGGGACATAAGAGGAATCGACATTACATAAAGACCAGATATAGAAAATTTTTGCCTATATCATGATCAAAGACTCTCGATAGTGACAAGTTAAAGAAAAACTAATTAGGTAGTATAAAAAATTTAGGTTATTGCCTTTAATTATTCAGGTCAAAATATTTAATCGACCCAAAAAACGGACCATTATTTGCTCGAATATATGGTTACGTATTTTAGGTCATATCCGTATTTATGAGAACATCTACATACGTATGTATGTATGCAGTTTATACATCTGTACATAAAAACATTTATGCTGTTTCTATTTTAAAAGAAAGCAAATGTGAATTTTTTGAATCATCTGATATACTTTAATTTTTCGTTCATCCTGTACCGACCACTATGGCTAGGCTATGGGGACCAAAAATAAATGTTACGAGGAAATATTTATATATGGATGCGTATAGGAAAATTCGTACTATAAGTTTTGTTTAGTTTACTAAAAAAAAAAGGGAGAACGAGTTACAATAACTGCAAACGCAAACAACGGAAGGAAAGAATATGCAAAAAATACATGAAAGAAAAATTAAAACATACACAAGCAATTGTAAATGAATGGAACAAATGATGCATACAAATGTACAAACTATTTTATTTCTTGCACATAATAATTTTTATTTTCTATATGGCAAATAAATGTAATTATTGATTGTATGTAATTGTTAAAAATCAAAAAATAAATTGGAATATTTGAAATAAAAAAATAATCAAAATTAAAAAATAAACAAAACAAAACATTGATTAAAAAATCATTTCTTTTGTTCTAAAATGCAAACTATGAAACTATGTACCGATTTTACAAAAAAAAAAATTTTTATGTTTTTGTTCATAAATTTTCAATATTAAATTATAAATTAAAACTGATGATGATTTACGAAAAGTAAGATAACGTCGTTGCAAAAAAATTCTTTCGAAGAATTATACAAACTTATTAAAGTTATAAACGATTATTTTAATAGAAAATTTAATGAAAATATTCTTTCTAATGGACATTTTTTTTTTAAATGTTTACCAAAAAATTGTATGTAAAAAGTTTCTTCAAAAGATTAAATTTATTGTAAAATTTTGTGAATCCTTAGATATTCTCTGCCAACTTGAAAAATATATCTTATTTATGATTAAAAGTAAAACAACTTAATAAACTCTTCAAGCTTAATAACAAAATATTTTTTTAAAGTCATGTTTAAGGTTTGTGGCTTAATGCTGGCAACGCTTTTATATTTTTTAACCACTTCATTTCTAACCCCCGTCCAAATTAGACATAAAGTGCTATAAAATATGATGTAGAGATTTGCAGTTAACATTTTAATGTTTAAGGTGAAGTACACGTGCTCATATTCATGTCAACATTATTCATTATTTTTGTTTGCCGTCTATGCAAATGGTGCACAACGTTTACCTCTGTGTAAAGCTAATGAAAAAAAAACACAGCCAAATGACAGCTTTTGAACTTAAAAGTCATTTAATGTTATTAAATGAAACATAAACTTAAGTGGTCTACACTTAACACAAACATGATGTTGGAGTAAATGTTGTCAACTCTATTCTAATGTGGACGGGGGTAATGATGCATAAAAACAAATTCTAATTGTAAATGTATAAACATTTTTTTTGTATATGCATCCCTTTTTCCTCAAGTTTTTAATAGTTTTATAAACTATTTTAGAAAACTAAGGACTAGAAAAAACATTTTAATAAAAATCTAAAATTAAAAATTACAAATAAACTTAATTGTTATAAATAAAAATATTTTCAAATTTTAATTTTGTTCAACATCTATTGGCAAAACCAAAATAATTCTTTCTTTATAATTTGTAAGCTTAAAACGTTTTTAAATATAACAGCAAGGAATTTATCACAACATGTGTTTATTACTCTATTTTCCAGCTTCTTAAATATTTTGTTTTCTTATTTGTTAAAACCTTTCCTTAATATTTTTAATTACCATAATTTTCTTTTTCCTTGTGAAATAGAAAACTTTCAGTTTAAGAATATTAATTATAAAAAAATATAAAAATTCTTAAGCCTATAGCACACGAAATGTAAAAAGCAACATGCGCATGTGACTCTGACTTAATGTTGTCGTCATCATGAACCGACATTTGCTACATGTCGTGTATCTTCACTTTTTTGTACACTCAACACCCAACACAAAATTGGTGTACTATCAAAATTTTACCGCATATAGCCCCTACAACTCATTTTAAAACTGTTGCCGATATGTTTAACATTTTCGTGACATCATAGTCACATGCGCATGTTGCTTTTTACATTTCGTGTACTACAGGCTTTACATTTTCTGATATTTTATATTTTT
>NDXZ01060326.1:0-10673 GCA_003055125.1 Paykullia maculata | reverse complement strand
ATGTTTGTGTATTTTGAAAAAAATTTACTAATATACACGTAGAGAACGAAGTGAAGGGTATATAAGATTCGGTATAGCCGAATATAGCGCTTTTACTAGTTATTCATTAAATTCGCTATTTTTTTTGTTTGTTTCTTTTGACTTATTTTTATTCTTTACTTCTTTATGTAATCGAATTTTTGTTATTTAATTTGGCCAATCATTTAAAGTATTCGCTTTTTGACTTTTTGCAGCATAATAGTCGAATATGACTAGCCAACCCCATTTTTTTTTTTAGTTTCTGGAAAAGCCATTTATTAAATATTTCATTTAACAAGACTAAAGGCTTGTTTATATATACCGTAATCGGCCACGAAAAATAAATTCCATACGTTAAAGCCAAAAAATAGTTCGTTCCAGAAATCGGCTACAAAAATTAGCACTTATTGGCACCGATCAGGAACGAAAACCTAACTATTTAGCAACGAAACGAAATGCAGCAACGATATTTTTATTTTTACACGTGATTTCATTGTGTTGAGAGCTTCTATTTTATTCTGCAACTAAATAAAAAATATTAAGAAACAAGACGGTGACGAAAAACAACATTTTTCACTTTCAGTTTATGTTTTCGGCCGACTACGGTGTATACGAAAACCAGCCCAAACTAGTATATTTTTTGCTCGTCAAAACTATATTTAAATTATTATTTATTTTTTATTTATTTATTTTAATTCAAGTAATATAAAAATTCCTAGGCCAATAGATATATATATATATTTTAAACCCAATATTAAAAATAATAGAACTATTAATAAATTATTATTAATAAAAATCATTTCATTTATAAAAAAAATTATTTTCCATTTTTGCACCTCAAAGTAATTTCTTATTGTGGATCGATCTTTAAAGAAATTATTTTAAGTAGTTATAGACTTATTCTATTAATATGAGTTTCTTCCTGTATATTGAATATGAAGTTTGACGGTTTGAGCCAGCGAGTGTAAAGAAATATTTATTTTATACAAATGTGTGTATGCATTCTACATAAATACAATCATACGATCTATTCATTGATACAGAAATCTAAAAATGTTTAGGCACAAAAAATAGATACATCTACATAGCATCACTTCAGGTAACAACAATAAAATCAGTTGGCATTTCCTGTGCATTAACATCTTTTTTAACCATATACATACAAACACATACATATCTATCTATTCATATATATACATATGAATGTATGTATATAACATTAAATTAAAAAAAAAACTTACCGAATTACGATCTCCAGCTGAATGAGTTTCGCTATTTTCATCATCAACTGTTGGAAGTTGCTCTGCATCATCTACTGCAGAAATAATTGATTTGGCACCTTCAGAATTTGTGGCAGCTTCGAAAAGCAAAGTGGGATCACCACCAGATTCACGATATTTTTCGACATCGGACAATAAACGTTCCAAGTATTCTACATACAAAGTTTCCTGTTCCAATTCTTTGGTTAATTCCGCTATTTTTAATTTGTGTCGTTCTAGACTGGCACGAACATCTTGTTCCCAGGCATCAGATAGAGAGCTTTGGGGAAAACGTTCCATCCACAAGCGTTGGAAATCATTAAAAACACTCATTTTGTTGGGCTTAACTCTAGCCTTAAATTAGTATTCGAAGTATCTGAGATTCTGTTGTTCACTTTTGTAATAATTACAATTGATTTAATAATCCAAAACAATAACAATGAAAATTATGACAACACAATCTGTCACGCACTGTTTTGTATTTTTTTTTTCTTCCTTGCTCTCTTACTATTCTTAGCCCTTTTTTATTTGTGGTGAATTGTTTACGTTCTCTTATCCATTTGTATGTGTGTATGTTTACTGCATCGTAGTATTTTTTTTATTTATATCGTTTTTCACTTTTGTTGCTGCAAAAAGATGAATTGCTTGTTTTGTTGTTGTTTGCTTTTTTGGATTATTTTTTATAAATGTGAGAAGTGAAATTAATAACAGGGGCTACTTTCTAAGTTAGTTATGTATTATTTAATACACAATTTACCCACACCTATACACTGTTGTTTTTGTTGTATTAAAGATGTGTATGGATGCGCAATTACAAGGTCATCCAACAATGATTTTTAGTTTTTTTTTGCGTTTTCAGTGTCTAATGTTTTTTGCTTGTATAAAATATCCTGAAACCATATTAGATTTTTAATGAAATATGTACCTACATATGTAAGTACATATTGAAAGATTAAAAGGAATCATGCTCACTTGCATTACACCATTTTAATGTGAAAAAAGAAACCTTACTGTATTTTGCTTTAAAAAAAACAGTAAGAAAAATTAGGTGTGTGATTAAACGTCACCTAGAAACCGATTGATTTTAAAATAGATTGGTATGGCGAATTCAAGCAAGTACTAGCCAACCAGCCCAACAACTTTAGTATGTCACTTTTGCACTATTTTTATGTACAATAAACATACATATTGCGAAATGAATATTATGCAGATAGCCAGCTTTATATGTTGTGTATCTTTTAAATTCACAATTTTTATTTAACGCCAACTAGACAAGAATACTTAATTCACTCACATAACACTTTCCAATTTGATTTTAGGTTTTTCTTGTTTAGTGGAAAGCAGACACTGGCACACCTTTCAACTTAATTCTTTCTTGTTGTTGTTTTTTAGGTTTAGATACTTATTAGCAAATTCATATTTTTTTCGTTTATTTTTCAGGGATTATTTTGATTGTGTATTTTATCAAACTACATTTACTTTTGTTTTTCATTAGCAATTTAATTGTTTTTTATTAAGAAAAAACACAACACAAGCAAACACAGTTCATTTTTTATAATAAAATGCAATTAACAGTGTTGGTAAGTTACCATTTGCTAACTAACGATAACAAATAGTGGGGGTAAATTAGCTAATGCAGCGATTTTAGTGCAAGAAAGATAATTTAGTACCATATAAAAGATATAACGATTTTTTGGTTAAATAAACACTTGACAAATATTTGGATTAATTTTAGACAATTTTTAAGTTAAAATGCTTTAAAAGTTTCGAATTTTAATGACTTTTGTTATATGATAAGGACTAATTCGCCATCTGTGCTTTTTTTAAATATTTTTTTTGAAATATACTAGAAACTCTTAGATTTTACGAGAAAATATTCCAAATAATAAGCCTACATACCACATATGTACATACATAAGTAAATTTGTATTGAATTTTTTCACTGGGCAGCAAAGTTTATCATTTGGCATTTTATTTTATGAAATAAAAAATTAGATGCGAATTTGATAAATTTGTTTTTTGAACTGCTACTTTCACTCGTAAATGCAGGATTAGTCAATGATCAAGGCTTGGTGTAAATTTGTATAATCAATATGCCTAGGGTCACACAAAGTTGTTTTTCTTACCCGAAGGCTTTTATTTGGTGGAGGGAATAAAAACGAAAAAGGCTTTCATATGTACAATCACATATACCGATGTAGACAATAAATAAAAAAATTTATGGAAAAATTATGTCATACAATTGGTCGTAGAAGCATGTTAAAAAGGAAATTACGAAAAACTTTAGAAATAAAATGTTGTGTGCTATGTTATGCTTGTTTTCTAGGCAACTAACGGCGTCTAATTACTGTCGATAAAGCAGTGCTTAGTTAGTTTTGATAGCAGATTGCTTAGAAATTGTATTTTAACTTGGGAGCACCTTTAATTGAAGCGTACAGAATTTTTCACGCAGAAAATCTATTGCATTTGAAGAAAAAACAAAACAAATAAAATTTACAGAACATTTACATAGAAAAGATTGTGTTTTTTTTAATATGAAAATTGAAATATAAAATAAAGCTTTAAAAAAATTGTGGATAAAGTTCTTTTCATTTTGAAATGTCCGACATTTGTATTAAATATAATTTTAGGGGATGAAAAAGTGTTTTTTTTAAAGAAATAAAAGTGATTCAAGCAAATATTTTTAAGCACTAATTAAATATAAAAAAAACCATCTTGCTAATTATAACTAATGGTAATCAAGTGAAAGTATAAACATTTTTCTGAATGAACACTAACATCAGTAGCTACACAATGTCGGCACCTCAACAGTATTCATTGCGTTGGAACAACTACTTTCGGCATTTAACCTATGCTTTGGACAACCATCGGGTTAATGATGACTTTGTCGATGTCAGCCTTCTGTGCGACGGTCGTAAAATAAAGGCCCACAAAGTTGTCTTGTCCGCTTGTAGTTCATACTTTAAAGAAATATTTACAGAAAATCCCCATCCCCATCCAGTTATTATATTTAAATTCATAAAATATGAAGATCTCAATTCAATTATAGAGTTTATGTATCAGGTTAGTGCCATTAATACATAAGTTTGTTCGAATTTAAAAAATAATAAATCTTAAATGTATGTGTTGCAGGGCGAAGTAAATGTACAACAGGAGGCACTTCAATCATTTCTACAAACCGCAGAACTGCTGGCAGTCCAAGGTTTAACGGCGGAGGAGAAAGAAAAACCAAAGCCACCAGCCCCACTGATTGAGGAGGAAAAATTATTGAAATCTATTCCAAGTACTATACGAGCTGTGAATGATGTCACAACAGCTACGCAAACCATTGATATTCCGCTGCTTCATACAAACGCTACCACACAACAAATCCAAATCCCACAGCTACAGACACAAACTCAGACTACATCAGTTCCTCAGCAGCAGCATCATCACCATGTTCAAACACAAATTCAACACATACAAGTCCATCAAAATACTTCGCCTGCGACAACGCATCAAGTGAGTACGGTTGCGGGTCACCAACATCACTCACAGCAACAGATACAAGTGCAACAACACCAACAGCAGCAACCATCTCAGACGCAGCAAGTTCATGTCAATACACAACCTACACAATTAAGTGCAAATATTGTAACACTGCCGGCCACACCAGGCAATTCGATGAAAAAACGTAAAATAACATTTTCCGATGATGATGACAATATTTACACAACGGAATCAGTGGACGAACAAACTATGGTAAAAAGTAAGTTTTCCTTTTTTTCACATAATAAAACCCGATAGTCCGATTTCATAAAACCTGTTGTTATAAGTGACGTTAAGGGTAGGCTAAACATTTTTAAATAACTGCATGAACAACTAAAGGTTGTTTATTTAAATTTTTTGTTTTGTTTTATTTTTTTTTTTAGCTGCAGACATGACACTTTTACGAGGCACTATAAAGATGGATATACCAGAATACATAGTTAGTGAAGTTGATGATCGTCTATCGGATGGCGGGGGGACACCGGGAAATAATCAAGATTCGGCAAATAGTGGTCAAAATGTTACCCAATACCAATCTGAATACGAAATATTAACAGAATCTGAAATAGAAGAAAAATTTCATCAAGGTGACAATTCAGAAATGACACTTGAAATGGGTAAATTTTAAATAATAGCTTAAATCTAATATCTCAACTAAATTTTCAATTTTTTTTTTTCTAAAGGCCGTTTATTAAATCCAACCACCACATCGACCAGCACATCACAAAATCCATTGGAAGATACGACAACTTCCGGCTCGAACGTGTTGACAACTATTAAAACCGATAATAAAGTCAGCTCAACAGGTTAGTAAACCATTGTTTTTTAATGTTTCATTTATGTATGTATGTTAGTTCAAACATACATACATTTTAATTTTATATTTTTAACATTATGTCGACCACATTTGAATGTTTATATATATTTTTTTTATATGTATATTAAGGTTATTATTAATAAACTTTTAATTATATTTAGGTTTTATTTCTTTTAATTTATTTTTTGTTCCACGTAGTTAAAGAAAACATAAAAAAGTAATGTTTGTGTCTAACAACGAATATGTCTCCAAAGTAAAGGCTAGTAATTTATGTTTTAATAATTTTATCTGATTTTTTTTTATTTGACTTTATGTATGTCGTAAAGTAATTTTTGTAATAAAAAATATTTAAATTTGAATGAAATTTTTGTCTTGATAATTTGTTAAAAGTTTACTTTTCTAGACAACTATTATATTCGACGTACTAGTGCTGAACAATTCTTTTTATGTAATGAAGTTTCCAATGAAAAAAAAAAGTTTTTAAAAATGAAATGTTTTGTTGTTCGTTGTTTCTTGATTTTTCTTTCTCTATATTTTTAGATTTATCCAATAACAAATGGGCAGAATGTCAGTTTTGCAAAATGGTTATAACAACAGTTAATCTTTGGAGACATATTCGTACCCAGCATACACCTCAACCACCGCGTAAATGTGATTTGTGTAATAAAAATTTCAAAAACAAATATAGTCTGCGCGAGCACATACGCATTTCACACGAACAAAAGTTGGCCCTTAAGACGGAAAACTGATCAATAGTTAAAGAGTGTAAATATTTCATTCTAAGAAGCTAGTCGCCATATATGATCACATAATAAAATTAGAAAAATACAAATTAATATATAAATACAACAACAACAACAACAAATTTGTTCATTACAAAAATAATCAATAATATTTTAACTCCTTTTCGTAAACAGAAAGAATAATGAATTAGGAATAAGGGGGTTAGTAACAAACACCTTAAAGCAGCTTAAGATCTTATAAGAATTTTAAAAATTTAAGAGAGTTAAATAATATTAGAGATGTGCTTACACATTTACATAAATACATACATATATAAAAACATTTATGTATATGTTTTATAAATATAAAAGAAAATCTTTATCTAGTATCTTTATACATAAATATACATACATATAAACATACATATTTTTTAAGTAGTTTAATGTAAATAAATACTCTGTAAATTTATGCTTTTTTATTTTTACTAACATACATATGTATACATACATATTTTTTTCGTTTTTATTTTGCTTCAAACTTATTGCGATAATCAAGCATTTTGAAATCTATAAAGTTTTTTTTTTCGTTCAAGTACATAAAGTTTTATTTGAGTTAAATTTAAAAAAAAAAAATATTAATATAATTTGTATCAGAATAGAATATGTAAAAAAAGAAACATTTATTATGGAATACATAAAATACATAATAGTTTTAATTTACCGTGTCCTTCTCAATAAAAAATAATAAATAATAATAATAATGAACAATAAAAAAAAAATTGAATTTCAAAAATGGATGTAAAATATTCTAAAACAATTTTTTTATATTTATTTTTTTATTACGTACAGTAAAAGTAAAAAAAACTTATTCTCACATTCGAATACGTTTTATGCAGGAAATAGGGTTATTAGATACGCGGTTTTATTTTAAACTTTTTTTTGGAGTATTAATTTTAAATTTGGTGATTTTTGAAAAAGTTATCTAAACAGCATAAGTTTTTTCCATTAAGCATTATTTCTCTTTGCAGCTTTGAATTTATAAAAGAGAGAGAGAGAGAGAGAAATATAAAACAATATTTATTTATGTTTTCCCCATTTTTATACCTTTTACCGCAGGTGGCAAGGGTATATAAAAATTTGTCATTTCTACAGTATTTATTTGCGACCCGACCCCATAAAGTATATATATTTTGAATTCTTAAAGATAGGGAAGTCGATTTAACCATGTCCGTCTGACCGCGTGTTGGTTTAAATCGAAATGGTATCAAACTTTTGGACATATCCCCATCAAAATCGGTATTGAAAACTGGCGATATCCATCAATAACCGGCCAAGCAAAAAGGCGATCACCTTTTTTTTTTTGACACAAAATATTTTTTTTGCTTGCAGCTTTGGGATAAACAACAGACATGTTTGAAAAAAAATGGATTAAAAAAAATCAAGTTTTCTAATACTTTAACTACCTTTCAGACATGTAAATCGTTAGCTAAAATGCAAAAAATCGTAACTTACAAAAATATGATTTTACAGGAGAAGCAAAAAACGTTGTAAAATGAAAACTATAACTAAAGTTATGTCCCTTTTTTTTTTTTTTTTTTTGTTAATAAAGGCGTAAATTTTGTTCGCAGAAGTGTAAAATTTTGTCAAGACATGTCAAGACATGAACTCGATTTTAAATTTTTTGTTAGTGACGCCTTTTTTTACATTTTAGCTAACGAAATACCTACACATGGTGAAGGGTACAGATATAACGTTCAATAATAAATTTGCTTAAACACTTTCGAAATGATTTATTAAAAATAAACTTTTATAATGAGATTTAAAGAAACTTAATTTTATATTAAAATATTAATATAAACAAACGAAACGGCGACAAAAAGGTCGACAATAACAGAATTTACAAAAAACAATTTTTTGACGTTAGATAATTATGGTAAACATTATTGTCGCAAAAAACTCTCAATTACTTATTGTTAAATTTTGACCTGAAGAAAGTTTTATTATACCTAAACACAAAAAGGTATGCATCTGTAATTAAAAAAAAAGTATATAAACATGTATTAATTTAAATATTTGTATAAAAATTAATTACAAATTGAAAATAATTTCAAATAATCTTATGGTTTTTTTTGGTTTTTAGGTAAATTTTTGATGTGCAAAATTTGCAAACGAAAATTGAATTCACCCAATGCTCTAAGACGCCATTTTGCCTCAAAACACTCAAAAATAATGGGCAAAGAGTTTAATTGTTCTGTGTGTCATAAGGGTTTCAAAACGAAATGGTCATTATCGACACACAACTCCCGTTTTCATCGTGATATGAAACCCGCTAGGGAATGTATAAAAATGGAATTTATGGAATAAGATTTTATTTACATATTTATTTATTTATTACTATTTCACTATTATTTTTTTTTTGTAGCAATAAAAACAAAATAACATTTTAAAAATTAAAGATTTTTTTAATCGTAAAAAAACATTAAATGTACTTTTAATATAATTTGTTGTTTAACAACTAAAAACGTAAGAGTTTTTATTTTTAAATTTCTTCGTAACCGGGAAGTGGGAATTCTCCACTAAATTCTTCAATCTCAGTGCGTAAAGCGAGTACTTTAGCCTTAATTTCAGGATTGTTGTGAACAGTGTGATGGAAGTCAGCCAATTTTGGACCAGATAGCTTAACAGCTTCGCGGCAAATCTTAAGAGCAGCATCAATATATTTGACCACAGCGTCAATGTCGCATTCGGTAAAACCACGAGTCGTCAAGGCGGGTGTGCCTAAACGTATGCCAGATGGATTCATGGCTGATTTGTCGCCCGGTACGGTATTCTTATTACAGGCAATGCTAACTTCTTCCAAAATGTATTCGGCTCTAGATCCAGTCAGACCAACATTACGCAAATCGACCAAAAGTAAATGTACATCAGTGCCACCTGTGGAAATGTTGTAGCCCTTTTCCATCAAACCGTCGCACAAGCGGCGGGCATTGGCAATAACCTGGGTTTGATATTCTTTATATTCAGGAGTCTTGGCCTGCTTGAAGGCAGTAGCAATTGCGGCAATGGTATTGTTATGGGGACCACCTGTTAAATGCAAAACAATTTTATTCAATTCAAAACAATTACATTTAGAATTGGCATCAGATGCCAAATGAATACCTTGGATGCCGGGGAAAATGGCATTATTAATACGGTCTTCGATATCGTACATAACTTTCTCACCATTGGGTTTAACCTTGCGGACACCTTTACGGAAGAACACAACACCGGCTCGAGGACCTCTCAAAGTCTTGTGTGTCGTCGTGCTGACAACATCAGCATACTCAAATGGCGATGGAATGAGGCCGGCGGCCACCAAACCGGCAATGTGGGCCATATCGGCAAACAAGTAGGCATCGTTGTCATTGCACACCTTGCGGAAACAAGCGTAGTTCAAACATCTCGAATAGCAGGAAACGCCGGCGATAATAACTTTAGGCTTAAAGAGTTTAGCATTGGCCTCTAATCGTTCATAATCAATTAGGCCAGTCTTGGGATCTACTTTGTAAGGCATCGATTCAAAGAATATCGAAGTGGCAGATATACGCTTGTTGGCAGTCATAAAGCCATGAGTTAAATGGCCACCATCAGGCAAGTCCAAACCCATGATGCGATCATGTGGCTGCAACAAACCAGTGTAGACAGCAAAATTAGCTGGGGAGCCAGAGTAGGGCTGCACATTTACACCCCATTCTTCGGGATTTAAGTTAAATGCTTCCAAGGCTCGTTTTTGGGCCAACACTTCAACCTTATCAATAAATTGATTGCCACCATAATAACTAACAAACAAAAAAATAAAATAAAAAATTACAGCAATTTAAAAATAACCCAAAATTATTTTAATTTTTTTTTTTAAATTGACACAACAGTTACTTTTTAAGTAATAAATAAAGAAAGATACGTGCCATGATGCTTTTGTTAAGCTGTTTTATTATGGCCATATCCAGTTTTCCTTAGAATCACGATGTAGACGTGATAGACAAATAACTTTATTTTCGATTTTCATGTTTTTTTTTAATTGTATTTTCTATTTATAGATTTTAAAAAAAAATTTTTTTTCTATTTCAAGATTTGTAATAAATTTTTTAATTTTCAAAAATGTTATCAAACGTTAAATTTTATATTTAAGAAAATTAATTTTTTTTTTGATAATTTTCTTTAAAAAAAAAAATTTTTAAAATAAAATTTTAGAATAAAAGTTATCGTAATAAACGATAATCTGTTTTTGTTTTCATTTCTCACACGAAATTTTCTTTTACTGCCTGGCCCACAAATGCGAACGATATTTTC
>NDXZ01060317.1:4041-25054 GCA_003055125.1 Paykullia maculata | reverse complement strand
GAACTAGAGCCAGAATTAAAACTAAAATAATTGTCTTTTATCAGAAATTTTAATTTATTTAAAAATTTTCCATTGTAACAAAAAGCCATCAAACCTTTTTTTTGAAGGGATTAAAAGAAAGGCGATAATTTTTCGAGCGACCCAAAAGTCTTCTTGAATATTTTATGAGAAATTAAGCTTAAACATTTAAATTAGAACAAATGTGTTATATATTACTTTTCAATAGGAATTAAAAGTTAAAACTAAAGCGGTTTTTATGACATAAAAAATATTTTTGAATCAATTTTCTTTTATATTTGTATAAATTTTTTTTTAATTGAACAAATGCCACTGGCAAACAAAATTGCTTTTATTTTCTGGTGCTTTTTCTCGAAATGTTCTTAAATTTAAGTTACTGAGTTCTAATCTACCTTAAATTTTTGTGTAAAAACTTTTGTGTTTTATAAATGTGACCCACGTGATTTTAGTTCCTTGTAGAGACTTTCTGTGAAAGATATTCAAATATCCATGTATGGTGTGATAAAGCTGTGTCAAAGAGAATGAGGGAAAATTCATCATGGACTAAACTAAATTTTTCCTTTTGCCATTTGTGTCACTTTCTCGATAATCCTATAGGACATGCGCACCATGAAAAAGTAGTCCCAAAGTAACTGGAATAACCAGAACTTAATGCATTTATAACTGCGTTTTATGCACTTAAAAAATCTACTAAAAAACTAAAACTATGTACTAAAAACATATTGGTTTTTTTAACATTTATTTAAAAAAATAACAAGAATAACTAGAAAGATCATATCGAGTTGTATAAATTCAGTACATATGTAGATATAAAGTAATATGTATGTATATTTATATAAAAAATGGATCTATTGTTCAGTCAAGGGCTTAGACATGTATGTAAAAGAGTAAAGAAAATTTTTAAGCATTGAAAATGAACGTTCAACTTCGACATAAGTAATCGGTGCATTTTTAAACGCTTCTAGTTCCTTTGTAGTGTATCCACTTTTAGCAATGTTGTTGTTTTATGTAGAATTTTAATAAAATAAGACAGCAATTTGTATTATTGTTTTAAAGTCTTCATTTTGGTTTAAAAGTTTATCTAACTTGTTTTGAATTTCCTTACCAATGGTACCTTCTACACCTTAAATTTTATTTATGGCATCATCTATTAATTTTATTTGATTATGCAATGAATTAGGTTCCTCCAATTTTATTATAGTGCTAACCAAAAAGCCATAATTGGAAGATACAAACACTATCTTAGCTTTAATGTTTGATGAATTTAAAATTGTTTTAATTTTTTTTTTACTAACATTGCATCATCATCGTTGAGCCCTTCTACAATATCTATAAATTGCTCATAGTTTTCAGCATAGTACTTTACTGCTGCCAACCATGTTTCTCGTCTTTTTAACCATTTATTAAATATATGCAAAAAACATGCATTTATACCAAAATATGTAAATATATGCAGTAACAAATCGATGCCATTTTATTACAAATTTCCTAATTCGGAGAGATATTTAGTTTATGTTGATCTTAGATCAACGACAACTACTAATTACTATTGAAATATTAAGAGTAGTTAAGAGTTGGGTCAACTCATGTTACAAAAAAAAAGTATAAAAAATATTTATTTATTTTTGTCTAAATTAATTTTGTGTAACAAAATGTTTTATTTAAAAAAATTAAATGTTTCTTATAAAATTATTCAGCATCTAGAGCATCACAACTCTTTACCGGTAAACATGGACATTGTTCCATATAACAATTGCTTGTCTATAGAACATAAAAGCCACCTTTTTATTAGTTTCTCATACAACAAACACGCTTTAGCATATTTTCTATAGAACGAACCAGTTATAGATAACATTTTTGTAAAACTAAATGGGTCAATGATTTCTTTTTTTTTTGTATATAGAACAATGAAGCTTTCAAAAACTTTTTTATTTAAGATTTCTTTACATAGAAAATATTCAATAATTTTAGTTGTTAGGCAAAAAGTGTTTTCTAGTTTTTTTTTGAATTTAATAGACTTTAAATACTTCCATTGTTAAAAAAGTTTCTAAGTTTTATTAATTGAAAGTACGTTTACAGTAAAAGTTTTATATTTTTATTAGGCGCCTGTTGGCTGATTAAAGTAGTTGACAAATAAAATAAAAATTAAAATATTGGTTGTAAACAACCTTTTTAAAATGTTTAAATTTTAACATGAATGATGGCTTCATAAACATCTTCGCTAAACAGAAAGAAAAATAAAAAAAACATTAAAAGTAAAACTTAGTTTAAGAAGATGACTGAACCATCATATGTTTGAAAGTTAAAATGATAAGAATAAATGATGGCGGTAGACACATAACAGACTCTTATAAATATAATTAAAGATAATGATTTTAAATTAATTGTTAAAAACAAACACACACACAAACACTAGAAAAAAAACAATTATAAAATTAATAGAGAAAGAAAAATTTAAAGTGTTTGAAAGAAGAAGAAGAAAGTATTTCTGTATATAAGTCTACCATATATGTACATAAGTATGTATGTATAGCTGTGTGTTTGAATTTTGCCTTATAAAGCATTTGGGGAAATCATTGAAGTAAAAACACCTTAATTTTTTCTCTTGACATTTAACATTTTTTTTGTTTAATTTCTCATGTTATGCGTATTATACAATCGTTTGGTGTTAGTTTAAAGAGGTGTCATTTGAGGTTTAGCTAATATGGTTATGGTATTTTTTAGTTGACTTGAAAACAAGTCAAAAGTCTTGGACATGAAATCAGTAATTGAACATTTAACCATTTTTGGTGTGTGGTCGGTCGGTCTGTGCGTGTATGCGTGCGTGCGTGCGTGTATGTGTAAGAGAGCGTGTCTGCAACAATTGATTAAAACAACATTTGCTTATTATTTGTTAACAATATTTTAACACTTTATTAGGAGTTTTTTAGTAACTTTTCTTAAAATTTTTTTTAAATAAGAAAAACCAACTGGTTAGTTTTCCTGCCTGAAATTGTTAAATAATAATAAATAAAATAAATAGTATTTAGTCATATATTTGTATATTTGTTAACATTTTTATTTACTGGTGTTTTCTTAACATTTCATAATTTTATTGACAGAGTTTGTTAACAAATTATTTGTTTATTTATTCATTCATCTTTTTCCACATACATACATATGTGTGTACTTGTACACATGTAAGTATGTATGTAAGTTTATTATGATGATTTGCTGATTGTTTTTATTATGCATGTTAATTTGAAATTATGGATTGATCCAAATAACGCATTTTGTGGTTCAAACTTTATATATAAATATTGCTGCAGTTTATTGTTTTTTTTTCAAGTTGTTGGGATGCAAGATTATTACAAAAGTTATTACGACTGTACCTTTCACTTTTTTGCTTCTTTATTTTATTTAAACAAATTTTGTAATGAAATTAAGATAAACATGTTTTTAAATAAATTAGAGTGTTTTTTTTTTGAAAATGTTAAAATGAAAAATTACAAAATTAAAAAAAATGCAATTAAGTTTTTGTAAATTGACTATCGAAATACATGTGTAGTTTATAAAAAAATGACAAAAACTTTAATGTAATTATTGTAATAAAAATTGGAAATAAATAAAATTCACATTAAATATATTAAAATACTTTTAATAGTAACAGTTTTACATTTTTGTTGTACGAATTGTGACATTTTTTTAAAATTATTGTTAACCATGAGGTGAAGCTAAAAATGAGAGCAAACTTAAATACTTTTTTACAACATATGGAAACTATATAAATAAAATATGTCATTTACTTGCTTAAAAAAGTTTATATAATTTAATTTTTGAAAGGTAAAAAATATATATTTAAAAAAATATGTTTTCCATTGTTTATTTAAAGAAATTAAATGAAGCTTATTGAGCATTATTAGGTAATTGTATAAACGGAAATTTATTATTAGGTAATTGTTTAAACGGAATTTACATTTAAATCTTAAAAAGCTTAAGCAACCAACCTTTTTTTTATATGTGTTAAAGTTTTTTTTTTAAATTTAGACTTCATACTTTAGTTAATCTCTTTGCTTTGTTTTGCTTTAAAGTTTGTAAAACTTAAGCAACGAACTTTATTCTTAAATAAAAATATTTCGAAAAAACTAAAGCCGAAAGTAATTTTCTTAATGTTTTAATTTTTAAATAAAAGATTTAAGCAAAACACTTGTTCAATGCCACACAGGTATTATTGTGTTTAAAGGATTTGAGATTATGTGCCAGTAATGTAGTCAAAGGCAAAAATTGTTACAATAGTCAAGTCGAAGCTATTATAACACTTAAATGAAATTGTATAATAATTGTCCTGTCTTAAAAACCTAAGTTAGTCATTTTTATGTTTCAATTAAATAAATATAACATTTTTATTTTCTTACACCAAACTGCGGGTAGTTAAGAATGAAATGCCCATTCATATCCGAATAAAAATACGAATGTGATGAATCAAAAAAATGAAGGCATTTGCACAAACTAACAGAGACTACCATTAAAAAATTAAAAAAAAAAACGGGTATAAAGTTGAGTGAGGGTGTAAAAAGCCAAGAAAACAAAATAATTCACGATATCATCACAATATTATCGACATTTAATTTTTTACAGACAAGATATTCTCAATTGTTGTAAAATTTATCTTTTTAAATAATAAACCATTCTTTGTCAAACTGTTAACAGATAAACATTTAAAATCATTGAAATATTTATTTTCAATTTTAACTTTGACATTGTTTTTACTTGTGTTGCTTTTGCCTATGTATCAGTGTTTCTGTTTAACTTTTTTATTTTATTTCATTTTTATTTTTTTATTAAATAAAGTCACGTTTTAGGTGTAGATCTAAACACGTTGTTTGATTTGGGCAGAAAATATTTAAAATTTAGCGAATTTTTTTGTGTTCCAACACAAGCATACAGAAGTAGCTTGATAAAACATGTTGCCATTTCGAGGTTCTTTTAGTTGCTTTTGTTTTAAAGCACACGCGTTTGAAATAGATACGAAAAAAATAAATGCTTTTGAAAAGAGTTAAATTCAAATAAGTGACGTCAAATTAGATAAAGATTGCACTATTGAACATCATTTTAAATATATTTTATATTTGTTAATATATTTTAATTATAATCAAAATCTACAGATATGAACATACTATTTATAGACCTATGTAAAATATATTTAAACTTTTATCAACATAAAAAGTTTTTCCGTTTAGAGAAATTTCCAAAAACTATTTGTAAATCCCAAAGCTGTTCACCTTTCTGATTGCTCTTTTGTTTCTTGGACAAATAAAAAAACCTTAAAGAGGCAACTAAAAAGCTGAAGAGCATTGGTGCATATTGTCATTGCAAATAATTATAGTCAATTCTGTATTGGAAGTTTGCCAAGTTTGCCTTTACATTAACAACTTGCGTACTTGCACTTGCTGTGTTACAAAAGTTTATTAACTTTTGATTAACAGATTAACAGAAAACCCCAAAACAAATATACAAGCTGACTTAAAAGCAAACTTAAAGACAGAAACTTTATTTGCAAATTTAAAAATACAACAAAAACATAAAAATAAACACGATTGACACATTGAATTGAACAAATAGAAAATAAATAAATAAATATTTACTTACACGGTTAAAATCTATATATGTATGTAGATACATGGAGATAACAATTTCACTATGTCAGTGGTAAAGGTCAAAATCAAATAACACAAATTTCGAATTTTCTTTTAATCAATGTTTACATTAAATTTAAAAAAAGTTTCCTTTTATTTGAAAATTTTGTTTTGCTTTGACAACAAACTTTAACAGCCAAATGGAAAGTGAAAAGGCCATCATTATAAGAAATTTAATTAATAAAAATATTGAATAAAAAATTATTCGTGACAACTTATCAGTTAAAAAAAATTATTAATTATTAATTTTAAATAAACAACTTCAGACATGTAAATGGCTACTTATACAACACTTGCATAAACGCAAAGACAACACAACACAACACAGTACAACCATATGTGAATGTGTGCACAAGTAGGTGTTCTTGTGTATGGTTTTACATTGTCTATTATCATTATTTTAATGTTTGCAACTTTCTTTCATACATATTTACTCGTAAACTGAATGTTTAATTTAGAGTTTCATAAAAATATGCAGTGTGAATTAATGAAAATTTAACCTCTTTTTATTATTAACTCGAACCCAATGCTATAAAAATTACTAAATTATAATTATATTAAACAAACAAAAAACAACAACAACAACAATATAGTCAAAAAATAGGCACAGCGGCAAATGCAACAAAAACAAATAAGCAAAAAAGAGCATATTTCTTTTAATCATTATCTATGCCGGAAAACGTATTTGCAAAATAATTTTCACATTTCATTGCAACAATCCCAATTTAATATTTATAACATGCAACTTAATTTCTTGAATAAATTTTGTTTGTTTGTTTTTGTTTTACTCCCTGCTATTCAAATAATTATGAAACATGCCACACATGCGTTATAGAAAAAAAAACTTAACATCGTATTGAGTGCACCACTATTTACTTACTTTAAGAAATGTGTATTAAATAAAAAAAAAATTAAAAAAAATAAGGTTCAGTAAGTTAGAAATGCATAAACTAATACAAGGTAAAATCCGTAATTTCCTTTATTCGTTAATATTGTTTGTTTACTATTAACTTTGTTTATTTGTTTGGATTTGCTGCTAAACATGTATTAAGAGTTATCTATACAAAAAGTAAATTTCGTACATACTTACTTACAGACACACATAAATATCTATGCAAGTTTATAGTTTTGTTGTCATCAATCATTTGCTTAACGAAGCCTTAACAGTTTTTTCTCTACAAATGTTTGTTTTAACAGATTTTGGGCCTTTAAGGAATGGGTGTGTGTGTCTGTGTGTGCAAAGAAAGATTTTCTGTTTGCCACATTTGAATGTTTTGAAAACAATGGTATTTAAAAAAATTGAAGAAAATTATAAAAAAAACATTTAACATATTTACACATGTCTAGTAAACATCATCAAAATAACAAAACATTTTAATAAAAGTTGATTTTCAATTCAAATGCAAAAACTAAACAAAAAGCTTATCTCTTTTGTAAAAACTTTATACAGATTTAATTATTATCTTATGTATTGTATACAAAATTAAATTTTAAAATAAAAGTTTTTTTTTTTTGCTAATAACAACATTTGTGTTAACAAACTTGATTTGTCTTTTTATATTTTAGAAAAACAAAAGATTAATTTTCTAACGTGATTGGTTATTCCCAGCATTTGTTCTCATAATAATAATCCCCAGTATTTGTTTACCTCTCAAAAGACTTAAGCTCCAAATTTTTTTGTGGTGGCTAAAGTTAATCGATTTTTAAATAAAAGACTTAGGATGCAAACTTTATTTTATCCCGTTTTGTTTTAAGACCTTTTCAGCATAGAACTCTAAACTAAAAGACTTAAGTTACAAACTTCTTTTAATATCTCTTTCTCTTGTTTTATTGACTTTAAAGATTTAAGACACAAACTTTAAATGATTTATTATTTTTATTGTTGTATTTGAAAAGATTTAAGAAAGAAACTTAATTTTCGTATTGAGTTTGTTTTGATTAAAAACAGTTAAATAAGAAATTTACTTCTATAGTTCTAACTGGATTTTAATACTTTTGCAATAATAAAGATTAGATTAGATTTTAGCTTTTAACCCAAAAAATTTATATATCTGTTTTTTTTTCCTTTTTACAATTCCCTTTGTATAAAGTTGTTGAATATATTGCATATATTTTTGTTGTGTCTAGCTCTTTTCAAACCCTTTTCTTTATTTTAACCCAGTTTTTTTTTACATTTCGTTACACAACTAAATGTTTAAGTGTGTATGTATGTTGTAAAAAAAATCATATCAATATCTGCGTAGGCACAAACATTGCTGTCATCGATTGCAACATGAATATTGCATACAAAAAGAAAAATTGTATGAATATAAAGCAACTACAAAACTGTATATATATTGTAAATTAAACTCTATGTACAATACCTGTTGAGCCATCCAACGAACAATTGCAGTTAAAAAAAACATTTTTAAAAGGAAATTTGCTTAAGAAGTTAAGTCAAAAACATAAAAGAGCAAATATTATGTATGCAAGAAAAAGAAGATGAAAATAAAACTAAACGAAACAAAAATTTTATACTGATTGATTGGTGGTATTGTTTGCAATGTTGGAGGAAAACAACCAAAGTCTTTGTTAGCTATAATTTATAAATACATATACACAGTAAAATGAAGATCTTTAACCTTCTTATAAATTTGAATATTAAAATCAATTCAAAATATTATAGTTTAGCAAACTTAAATATTTTATAAACCCCAATTTAGTTAATAATTTATTAGCAATATACACACATTAACACTAAAAATATTATACATGTTTCCCATGAGTTTAATGCAATAATGAAAGTTGTATTAAGGTAATTTATTTTTAATTATTTATTTAATGAACCATAAAAAAATTTAAACAAAAAGTTTATAAAATTGAAAATACATATTTATTTCAATTTATTAAATTTTTGTTGTTGTTGGCTTAAATCGTCATGCTGTCATTTTTAAAAAGTAAATTATAAAGTATTGACATAATTTTCAATATGTGTTTTTTTCCATTTCATCACTAAATGCAGATTAAGAAACACAAAATGTGTTGGTGTTTTCAATTCCTATCGGTCATTGATTGATTGTGAAAAAATATGTAGCTACAATTATCCAATTTGGACAAAAATACATTTTTCAAAGTTACAAGAAGAAACATGAAAATCAAATGCAGCGAAAATGAATGCAAATGAATTCATACTTGTAAATGAATTGTAAGTAATTAACATGTAAAGTGATGGGACAACCAACAACAAGTCAAGTGATAATAATTTAGAAATATTTTATATTTATGGTCAAATTAACAACAGAATTACAAAATATTTTATTTTGTTAATGTTTTCCGACTTAATTGTAAATTTTGTTCAAATATGTACATATAATTGGTAAAAGTATTTAATGGTTTACTTTAATTTTTTTTTAATCTAAAGACTTATTTGTTTTCTTTTTTAGTTTTAAAGATTAATGTCAAGGTATTTTGTTAATGATTTTTTTCGCGTTTATAAAACAACTTTCAACATTAATATTAAGAAAACAACTTTAAATAATTTCAATAAATTATTTTACTTTTCATATTGGCTGAAAGAGCGAAATGCAAATTTTTCAAACGCAATTTTATAAATGTTTTAGTTAAAGTTTTTGCATATACATATGTTTACATATACATGAATAACGTGAGCTTTTGCATAGAGACAAAAAATGCTGAATTTCATTTTCATGAAATAGTCAAAGAATAATCGAAATTGTTTGCATAATTAATATTAAACCAATATTGAATACAAGGGTTAATTCTTTACAATTTCTATTGTGATTACTGGTTTAAAAAAAACACAGCCGGTCAAAGATACATATAGAGAAGATTGGAAAACCCAAAGGAAATGCATAAACTCACCCAATCTATACTAATATTGGTTACAAAAATCTATCCTTTAGCCTTTTTATTATTTCAATTTCAATAGAATAAGCTTTTTCTAGCTCAATTTCAATGAGAAAATTCAATTTTAATCTCTTTTTTTTAAAGCTCCTTTAAATTTTAGTTTAAAGTTTAAAACAGTAATTAAATTTATGAGTCTTAAATTAAAATTGGATTTAATAGAACTCAAACAACTACATTTAATTTTTCTTGAGTGTACAATTTTTTAAAATCGTGACTTAATGATATTAATAAAACTTGGTAGTGGTTTTTTATTACAGTCATAAGTATGCTGGTTTGTTTTAATTCTAAACTCTTTAAGGCAGACTTCGTACTATAGTTGGTTTGAGTTGCTGCTTTTTTTTCTAATACGAAGTTAGTGTCTGCTTGTTGTCTGTTTGATCTTCGATTTAACAACTATATCTAGAGTAATATTATGTGAGACTGGCTTACTAACCTGTCACATATTAACACTTCAAAAGAATGTCTACATTAAAATATCTACTTTAAGAGGTAATACCTCGGAAAATAATAGAAAAAGTCGTATAAAATTGTAATGAATTTTATACAAAAACTAAAAACAGTCAACAAATAAATGCATTTTAATTTATAAGAAAAGAAAGAAAACGCAATTTATCATGATAATGCAATTGAAATTAAAGTATGAAGTTAAAACTATAAATTTTTCTCGCCTTAAAGCTTCCTAAGATATATTTTAGTCATATTTCTAAAGCCGTTGAAACTAATAATAGACCAACAACTATAAGACAACTGGTTTTTGTTAAGTAAAGACGTTTTAACTTTTTAGAATTTCTTTTATTGTGTCACTTTAATTTGTTTAATTTTATTTTACTTTTTGATCTTTAGAATCTAATTTGTTTTTGTGGCTAATAAAGTCATTTATTGTTATTATTTTTAAAAACATTAGTCATATTAGGGTCAAACTTTATGCAAACAAACAGCAAAAAATGTTAAATAAAAATCAGAGAAAATAATTTTGAATTGTGTGTTTGTTTAGTACATCATAATTAAATTGTCTGTCTCTCTGTCTTTCCTTCAGTTTAATTTTTTTCGGTCAATCAGTTTTAAGTGTCACAATTTAGTGTAAAAAATTATGTTATAAAATATTTAGATTTGTTTAGTTTCAAATAAAATTGTAATAAATTAGAAAAATTAAATATCAAATGTTTGGGCGTAAGATTTGGCTAAACTGCTGTCAAACTAATAATTGAGCCGTTTATTTTGAAAGTGGCATAAGTCACTTTTTCAAAAAAATCGAGTTAATGGCAACACTAAATACAATTGAACGGTATCTTCTCATTTTTAAAAAAAATCTCGACTTAAAAAAAAGTGACTTATGCCACTTTCAAAATAAACGGCTCAATTAGTAACGTAGAAAACCTTAAAAGTTTATGTCCCATATTAAAAATTATTGTTTAATTTGTAAAATATTTTTAGAATAAAAATTGTAAATTTCTAATTTGTAATTTTATAATCAAATTAAAAAATTGATTATAAAGTTTTATTAGTTATTGAATAACGTAGGAGTAGGAGAAGAGACATCAATAAGGCAACATGTTACAAAATGTTTTACATCATCTAATTCAATTAATGAAAAAAAAACTTATGTATTTAATAACAGCAAACCCCAAATAATCTATTTACAAGGTTATATTTAATTAAAATTAAATCATCTTTTGTGTGAATAAACAAAAATTATTAAATTAAAATTTTTTTATTTACAGGTTTCCAAACTCAAAAATATTGAGCTGATAAATAATACAAAAAATGTCACAACGAATTTACAAAAGTCAAATAAAATACTCAATACAATATCAGCAACATCAACAACAACAGCACATCATAACAACAATGACAAAGAATCAAAAATTATTGAAAATACCAAAAATAATGACGAGAGCAACACAATAACGATAATACGCAAACATTTAAAGGCCCTAGAAATACCAGATTTGCATGATGATAGCGACAATGCCAAAGATGACAATGGCCAAAGTTGTTGCATGAAAAAACACAAATCATTGTTGCTGACAACCTCAACGCAAACACTGGATACCGCATCCCTAACAAATTCCGGCAGAATGATGACTGCAATGGTGGAGACACAAACACCAGTCATTACAACAGCCAAATTAATGACAACGTCAATGGCAAGCGATGAAAGAGATCATTTAGATGAACAACACATAACACAAGAATTAACACAGCATTTAGAAAACAAAGCCATACAAGATGCTAAAGATCATCACCATCAACATCATCATCATAGACATCATCATCACAGCCAACATCATAACAATCATTCGGACTCCGATTCAGCCTTATCCTCTGCACCGACTAGTATAAGTCCCCAACCGCCCGCAAACGGTGAAGAACCAATTGATATATGGCAAACGGTAAGTTTTTGTTGTTGTATTATAGTTTGCAGCCAGCATGAAGGCTTGATTTCAAATTAGAAACCTTTTGTTAAATAGTAAACGTTTAGAAATGAATGCAGAAATAACATTATTTTTACAAAAACGGGAATTTAATTTAAATTGAAAAATGTCGTTGGATTCAAATCATTTTTAAATCCTTGTCCTAACTAAAACAAATGCAGCAACAAACACGACTAAAATTTAATAATATTTTTATCAAAATATAAGTTTTACATCTTCACTAAGTAATTTTTAAGATTAAAATAACAGAAGTTTCGTTAAATGAAACAAAAAATCGAAATTAAACAAAACACTTAAGGACGAACGTTTTTTTATCTTTTATTAAAAGAAACCATAAATTTATTACTTACGACTTTTGAAATGTAAAGATATTTTCATAAGCAAAAATAAATTTATTACTTACGACTTCTGAAACAGAATAATGTAGAAACAAAATTTTGGATTTTATATTTTAGAGATATTTTTTAAAATCAAATCTCAATAAAACCCCCTAAAAATACCTTTTTTCTTATGATTAAGGCTCTTGATTGATTACCTTCAATCCCTTTAGGTAAATATTTATATTATTGCTACAAAAACATAAGATCTTCAAACATTCCGAAACAATCAATAATAAAAAATTGATCACCTGTAAACGTAACAGTAAAGTTTGTAGCTTAAGTCTTTTGTTTTTTTTTGGTTCCCATGTGATTAATAATAAAAGAAATATTAACCAACAAAAATAAGTTGCCGCTAATAGTAACAATATTAATGCACCTTATTAAAACTAAATAAAAAAAAATTTTATATAAAATAGTCAATTTCACTTTTTCGCCAATAAATCAATTTACAAAAGAAATATAATTTTTTATTTATTAACGTCTTTCTACCCCAAAAAATGTCTGAAAAAGTGCACATTAGCTTAGTGACTTTGCTTTAAAAGACATTGACAATGCATTTTGGCTCAATGACACATATTTATAACAAAATAATAATAATAATAATATAAATGAACGAACAAACAAACAAACTAAGGAAAAAAAAAGAAACGTAACGAAATGAAAACCGGCAGACATGCGATTTAAAATCAATTGTTAACTTGTAAATAAAGAAATAAAACTTAAGAAAAATAAGAAAAATCTCACGATTATTTCAGGGCTGCATACAAAATATAGAGACTCTTGGCATAAATTTATAGAAATACATACAAACAAATGTATTGTAGTACAACTAACTAAACGAACTTTTGTATGCACATGGATACCGTAGTCTACTGCAAACCTATTCTCCCGTCATAGAGACCTTTTGTGACAATGCCTGTAGCTCTAGATAGCAATGGCTCTAAGGTCTTTGCCTTTTTGTCTGGCACAAACAATAGCACGACTACCGCAGAAATCGCATAAATCGTATAAATCGTATATATATGTATGTATGTTCATGATAAAAGTTCCGAACCTCAAGGCGTAACTTAGTTACCACCATTAAATGCTTTTTCTGACTGCATTTACACATGTAGTTTTTTTTATTGGTGTTTTTGTCTCCTAGTTTTCAACTTTCTGCTTTAAAGCATCCTTTTTTTTAAGATGTTTTCTTATTGTTTTTTGTTTTTATAGCTGCCGACAAACATATCACAATAACTTTTTAAAATAAAAAAAAAATGCAGCAAAAGTAGTTTTGCTTGTGTTTTAGGTAGTTGTTTAACAATGAGGTGTCTTCACACTCATTTTGCAAAAGAAGATCAGGGATTTCCAATACATTTAATTACATTAAAAATTACAAATTTTAATTAGTTTTGTAATTATAAGTTTTTTAAAAAAATTTTATAAAAAAAGTTTCTTAAAACAAAGAACTTGATGCACAAATTTTTTACTTTCGAATTTACCGATAATTTAATATTAACATTTTTGAAAAACGGAAAGAAAGTTTTTTTTTTGTTAAACGTGAGATGTTTTTCAATGGATAATTTATATAAAATTTTTTAAACAATTTTCTATGACTAGGGAATTTTAATATAATTCATATATGTACATATAAAACGTTTATTAAAATTCTTTAAAATTTCCCTTAGGAAAAGAAAAAAAAAATTCTATAATAATTAAATTTATAATATATTTTCAATAACAAGATTATTTAAGCAAATTGGTTTTTATATAAAATTAAACAAAACAAAAAGGTTTAAAGTACTAAATTAAGCCTTTCTTAAAAAAAAGGAAAGCATTTTAAAATTTTAAAGTTGATTTTTATACATTGTTTCCCCTTGTAAGAGCAGTTTGTTCTTTTGTTAGGTTGCCTTTCTAAACTAAGAATCGTATCAAATTATTGTTTTTAATAATATTTTAAAATAAAATCTTAAACAAAAAATTGTTGTAACTTTTTTAAAAAGCGTGCATAATAAATAAAGCTTTTCTGAAGGTTTCCATAAGATTATTTAATTTTTCTTTTGATTTCAAGAGTCAACATTCTTGCCTTCAAAAAAATTATATTATTTTTTTATTTTATATTAATAATAATTTTCTTCAAAATTTTCTTTAAAAAGGTTGCCCACCGCAACCGTGGGAATCACTGCTTTTATCAAATATTCCAGTACTTACTTAACTCTAGTTTATATAAATAAAGGAATCTTAACAAGCTGTGTTGTAGAAAATGTCTGTTTTTTGTTTTATATTACCTTTTATAGCCAAACGAACACCTAAGGATATCGTATTAAAAAATTAATCATAAAATATTTTCTATTACATTATTGCAGATGCGCAGCTATACACATGATATGGAGAAGCTCCAAAAAGAAGTAGACTCATTACAAAAGCAAAATGATAAACTCAAACAAGAACTAAATATAGCCAAGGAACAAATACTAGAATTAGAAACCAATGCCATGAAGGTAAATATTTTAATAACAGAAAAATTTGCTTTTAGTTATTAAAATATTTTTTTATGTTAATGTTTTTAATTTTGTTTCTTTTTTTTTGTTTCGCATAACAGTCTGCCAACAACTCTAAAATACCACAATTAATGGAACGCATTAAGTATTTGGAGGATCAGGAGCATAAATTACAAGCCGAAGCGAATGATTTGCGGGAACAAAATGAATTATTAGAGTTTAGAATACTTGAACTGGAGGAGACCAATGATAGGGTTAGTAATTAATTTTTTCTCATTTTATTTTAGCCTTAAGATATGCTTCAAAAATTTAATTCAACATGCTACAAAGTTTTCGGAATTATTTTGTATTAAATGTAAAAAAGTGTTGCCGGGTTAATGTCGTTAACATAAGCGTTGTGAACTGAAAATGTTATTAACTTAGGAATTACATGTTCATACTGAAAAATTGCGGCAAAGAAACATGTCCTTCTAAATATAACAGAAATCTGAGAAATGTGAAGGATAGTTTTCGGTGGTACATTTTATCTCCATGTTTTTTCACGTATAAATTTGTAGTCTGGGCAAACATTTTTTTTTAGATGAGAAAATTTCAACAGTTGTTTCAGTTTATTCCCATAACTCTTGTAAAAATTATTTTTAAAATGTAAAAAGCCTTTTATTTTACCATTACCCAGATCAAGAATTCTAGGGGTCTATTCTCAAATAAATTTAATATAATTAAACTTGAATATGAGACTTAATTGAATGGTATTTAAGGATTTAAAAAATTTCTCAAAAAAAAGAGAATTAATTTAGCACATAATATATATACTTGGCTACTATGCTTTTGGGACTCGTATTTTGCTTTGGGTTAGTTATACGTGCTTTCCATTTTTACGTCTGGAGGAATATTTGCTTTCATACATATTTTGAAAACCAAACTTTTGTTTTTATTTCTAAGTTTTTATCAGATCTACAGCATTTTTTCAAAAATAACCTAAATATTTATTAAATTTTTAAATTGTCTGCGATTTGGCTTTAATTGAAAATAATCGAAAACTACCGTGGTATATATCGAAGGACACCTTATTTTACGGAAAAATTCCTCATGCCCAATTTTATACATTTCCAAACGTTTTTTGCCAAAACTATGCACAACTTTTCGGTTATAGTAAACTGAAAAAAAATTAAAAATGTGCTCTCTTCGTCTCTCTTCTTTTATAAATTCTTAATATCAACAGTCCCAAAAATACAGTTTTCCCTTCAACTTAATTTGAAGAATATCTTTAAATCATAATCAAACTAAAAATTATTTTGACAAAGTCACGTTTTTATACTAAAAAGATTTGCATGCAAAAACAACATACAACTACACAAGAGAAGAACAGAATTAATAAAACTAAAGCGTCCTGCTCTAACTTTAAAATATAATAGAGAAAATAAATAATAAACAGGTTTTATTGTCATAAAACGTGATTGAAATAGTTTACATTTAAATCAAATTTAAGAAAATAGAAAATTAAAAAAAAAACCAAATATAAAAAGGTCACATGTTAAACAACAATTTATTATAATTTATAATTTTAGTTTTAAATAAATATTGAACCTAATAAAAGAAAACAAATTTAATTATATAAAATGACTTACAAAAAGAAAAAAAAACACGATTATGTCTGATACTTGTCATTTGTGTTTAATCAAGAAATGTTAGGGCGTGTTTTATTATTTATTGATATATGGCCGCTTACATAGATTGTTTTTAACTTGATTTTGAAACAAACTATTTGACCACCACAATCATAAATTGAAAGCTTCATTGGAAAAAAAATGAAACAATTTAATTTTGGTTTTCAAGTCCGCTTATAGCAGCTCATAAATCTAATTCAGTATGTCAATGTAGAGAAGTTGTTGTTGTTGTTGCTATTTTTATTAAAAAAATCGTGTATATTTTGCTATGACTCAATATGGGAATAAATATCTTTACATTTTACATTTGTTCTTCATTTGTTCTTTCATTCATTTATTTATTTGACGCCACTTATAATTGTGTCTGTGTATGTTCGTCGTACACATGTTACAATGTTGGCTTGTAGTACAACAACTTTGTCTAGTGATATTGCGTTCTTTATTTAAAATTATTTCTTACACATTTTTGTAGTAATATTTTGTAAGAAAAAAACTTAAAAGAATAACATATGAAGAACCGCTTTGCCGAAATTTTATATCCAACATAAATGTTGTAAAGTATTTATATGTACATTTTGATTCAAGCAATACAATTATATTTACATACTTGTACATACATATAGAAGGTGGACCTAAAAATGTTATTGCCATACCAATTTTCTATTGATAAGGTTATGTAAGCCATAAAGCTATTAATCACATTTATTCGATGTCACACAGATATACAGAGACGACCTATTTATTTGTGCATTATAATGAGTTTTATCCCCCAGACAAACAGACAGACTGCCGGACAGCCGTACAAAGCTAGATTCTTTTAAATGGGGCTTTATATCCATATTTTAATGTGTTACAAATGCTTTGACTAAATGATTATACCTACCATATATTTCTTCGGTGGTGGCATAAAAAAGAAAAAAAATATAATTCCAAAAAAACGTTTTTTTCCTAAGTCTTTTGTTTTACACACACCTTTAAAACTTATAGAACAAAATAAGCGTAATGAATTATTATTTATTTTTTTTAATAAACAATTTATTGAAAAAAGTTTAATAAGTTTTATGTTTCTATTTTAAAAATTAAATTCGGAGTTGGATATAAAATTTTTGAAAATTTTATTATTTTCTGTTAGAGATGTATTAGGAAAAGAAATACGAGTATTATTAACATAATTTAATAAATATGATGACCCATAAAAGTGTTTTTACCTTCAAATTTGCCTGTTATGCCATAAATTTCTTTAAAAGTTTAAAACACAAACTGTTAACAACCACGCAATTACATAGATGTTTAAATATTTAAATTTAAATAAATGCACGTGCAAGTTGTTAAACTAGATATACAAAATCGTTTTATTATTATTATGAGTCATTAAAGAATGAACAAATTATTTTGTAAATGTGTTTGTAACCACAAAATATTCTCATACAAATTGTTAAAACCATTTTGGCGTGCAATTTCAAGCAAGACAAAAACTTCTTTGTTGAAACTTTAAAACTAACAATGAGTTTTTAAGGCAGGAATTGTTTATTCAAGATACAGACAAGCAGACAAACATGAGTGTATGAAAATATACTGGTAACACATATGAAGATATAAGGTCTCAAGTGACATTTTGAGTGAACAAACAAATTTTAAGATTAAACAAATAAAAAGGTGTTTGCATTAAACCAAACTATTTATTTAACACCCAAAAAATATTCTTGCAAAATAAAATAATTAAAAAAAAGATAAGCCCTTTTACTTTATGTAAATGCAACTTTATACTTCTAAATATATACCATCTTGATTTTAAATGTGGCTAAACTTTAAATAGAGTTTTTCGTTATAAGTTTTATATATTTTTAAAGTCACTGTCGCTTTGTTCTTTTTACATTTACATTTTTTTAAATGACCATTTATGTAGAATAATTGTCATTTAACCATTTGTATTAATAAAATGTTAAAAATTGTGGGAAGTTTTTATATATGTTTTGTTTGTTTAAACAAAACACAAACACTATACTATTTAGTCTGTCACTTAACGAAACAAAACAAAACAACAGATCTAAGATTATAAAAATGATAATAATTTAAAACAGAAATAAAGATTTGATTTGTAAACTAATTTTAAATCTTGTTTGATATCTTTGACTCGTATTGAATGTGTGCAAAAAGTTTAAATAATTGCTCTCTTTGTTTAAATAAAAAATTCTCTGTTGTACTCTTTTCTTTGATTTTGTTGTGTGGTTTTAGTCTAATGTTAGTGAAGACAACTTTCAAAAGGAAAAAAGCGCTCAAAAATAATTAATTATTAAAAAAATTAAAATTTAAGTTCAAATGCTAGAAGTATGTAAATTAATTTATAATGTAATAGATTATTATAAAAAAAAATGCATTGAAATTAAAGAAAATTTATTGTTGGTTTCTTAAAGAAATTTTTTAATGTTTCTTGGATTTGTAGGAATTCTCATTCAATTTATTTATTGAGTTCCCACTTAATCATGCAATATTTTTTAATTTTCGAAGATATTGTTTGAAAGTCTACTGATGATCTGGTATTAGCACCAATAAAATAAAAAGACAGCATAAAACTAACAAGCAACTTTAATATTTTCAAAATAAATAAACCTTTGTTAGTAATATTATATTTTTTAAGGTTTTTTTTTTAACAGAATATGTTTTTAGGCTTAAAATATGTAATCCATAGTTTTTTTTAGCCTTTTCTGTACATATTTTTGTTTGACTCTTTTCTTTAAAATTTAATTTTTATAAATTTTTAAGAGATCCAAATCAGTCGAAAATTATAAAAGTTTTTAAGATGTCGACTAAAAATTATTCCACATTCAAGCGTTCCTCGTACTTTGTAAAAAAGAGCCGCTTATGAATTCGAACAGTTATGGGTCAGATTGTCAAGTTAATCTGTAAAAACTATTGATAAAGAAACAAAGCATAAGTTTAGGTTTTTTAATTAAAAAAAGTATCGACTTAAGAAATATTTAAGGTTTACTTTATTACATAATACATAACAGGGGTTTTTAATATTAATAAAAACGAAGCAATAAAGTATATCATATAATTTAATTCCAATATTTATTAGTTGTTGAACTTATTAATCTATAAACATATCACAATTTCAAAAAATATATGAATTTTAAGCCAAAATAAAATTATTAATAAATTTATAGAATTTAATTCCTTTAACAATTAAGTAACTGAATCTAAAACCTTTTTTTTTACAAAAACTACATATTTTTAAAATCCGATTTAGGATAAATTCAACAAACTACAAAACCTTTTGGTTTCGTAGAGCTTTTGCTTTTAAGAGATTTGAAATTTTTTTATTAAAGTAAATGGAAATATTCTATAATAATAACCCAAACAGTTTTATAGATACAAGAAAAAATCGCTTAGTTAGCATAAATTGCCGCTTGTTTCATATACATACAATTTGTTTTTATTTTGCTTTTGTTATTGTTGTTGCTGCAATTGTTATTATTATTATTATATTTTTGTTTGCTATTGTTGTTTTATAATCTAACTCTAAAAATATTTCAGTTTTAAAATTGTTATTGTTTAGTATGAACGCGATTTTTGCTAACAGCGCTTGCGCCAAACCAACGGAAAGTTTAGTGAAGACAAAAAGGCTTAAGAAACAAAAAGCGGTTAAATTTGAAAATAAAAGAAACACATACGATAACGATAATAAATATTTTGGCACGTTTCAATGTAGAAAGAAAACTTAAATAACTACAGTCTGCCTAATAAAAATATGACAAAAAAGGGCTTAAAACAGCCAAATCAAAAATATTTATTTAAGATAATAAAGCGAAGCAAAAAAAAAATAGAAAATTATATATTAAAAAACCAAAGGTTAAAGGGTGTTTTTTTTTTAAACAGTAATAGCATATGATAAACACTGAAGTAAAATATAGAAAAATTTAATTATATATTTGTTCATCTAAAAAGTGTTTTAAATCTGTTAAAAAATTTTAAATAAAAAAATTTAACCTTTTAAAAAACAAACGAGTTTTAATTGTTTTGTTTATGAAAACAAACAAAAAAAGTTTAAAACGACAAAGTACCAAAAAAAAAATGTCAAAGTTTCAATTGTAAGCCAATTGTTAAAAGGTTTGATTTTCATCGTTTGTTTGTGTGTGTAAGCCTTCCAATAGCTTTCAAATCTTTTTCAAATTAAGAAAAAAAATTTGTAAATGTTAGGGAAGAAACTTACGTAATTTCTTGATTAATTGAAGAAAAGAACAATATTAAGACTACAAATGAAGCACCTGCTTATAAAAATCTGATATCATCTTTAATTAGTATTATCTGACATTTAAAGCAACATCTCCATAATTGAAAACACCCACTAAAGATTCATCAATCAAAAAAAAACCAACAACAATTAAACCAAACATAGAATGAGCGAAATGTTGTGCGATGATGATTTTATTTGTTTAGTAAGTGCTAAAA
>NDXZ01060303.1:0-13489 GCA_003055125.1 Paykullia maculata | reverse complement strand
ATTACTTTTAAAAATTCAGTTAAAGTTAAACATCTTATTAAACCATCTATGTATTTTAAAATGTTGTGCGTAAAGTTGCTTTCCGTTATAATTGTCATCTTGTGCTTAATGATCGAGCAACAGACAGTGGCAATAGGCGCTTCTTCAATAGGTCACACAGCCAGGATGGAGCTCGTCCCTTGTTCCACTGAAATATCAGTTTTTTATGGCATGGATTTTACCAGTTGCCATGTGTTTCCAAACTTATGTTTTTTTAAAAAAGAGAACCATAAACGCCTCCTTGCTAAGCAACAACGTAATATTTTAATAGATTAAACAATTAATTTATAATATATTTTTTCCAAATTTTATTTTAACATAGGATTGTTTATTATTTCACATGCTCAATGTCAAAGAATATGTCCTCAAGTCTGCCCAAAGTAAGTTTTGCATTTACGTTTACAAATTTTTATTAACACATATTTCTTTTGTAGCCTTCTTAGGTTAATTGCAAATGCACAGTGACATTTCTATTTTCGCTCTTTTAAATTAAAAATCCCAGCAGTCAAAAGCTTGTACAGCAGAAAAACAAATTCCGTAAAGTGTTTGTAAAATATCATATGTAATTTCAATGTAATTTCAAATAAAAAATTAAAATAATAAAAAATCTTGGCCTTTATTGGAAATACTTGTATATAAATTAACAAAATTGCTTTAAGTTTAAGGAAAGTCATAAAGCCATTTGCATATGAAATTCGTTTAGGTTTAGGGGCTTTAAAATTTTAAACGAACAAAATAGTAAATTACTTTTTGCTCACGATAAAGTTTTCACAAGAAAAAAAAGCAAAATTAATTTCTTCTAAAATTTTTTAAAAACAAGTTTAAAAAAAATATTATACAATTATGCCAAATTTCCATGCATGCTCTTTGGCAATCAAAAATAGTTCATGATGATGTGTGATGACGCATGCAAGATTAACGCTTATGAATTGTTTGGTACCCAACTCCAAAATAAACTAAAGAGACACTGAGCTGTTAGTAGAGTATAAACACCCCGACTTTTTTAAAACCCAGGTATTAAAAACAAAATTTTTCTGAAAAACGATTTTTAACGGTTCTTCAAAAACAAATTGTTATTAAAAAAACCGGTTTCGATTACGGTTTAGAAAAAACCGGATCGTTAGATTTTTTTTATTAGACATATTTCTTATTATTTTTTATTTTAACAAAAATGTACATAAAGAAAAATGGATACCCAAAGATAACTATCAGTTGCATAATTTTCAGAAAAAGGGTGTCATTTTATTATTTTCTAATTAAAACTGCCACTGCATTTAAATGAAAACGCAATACGTGTTGCATTACATGTTATTTGTTAAGTTTTTGTTTTTTTTCGTTTATAAGCACGTCACTAAACTAATTGTGTGTGCAAACATAAATATTCATTTGCCCAAATGTTCAAGCAATTTGTACCGAAATTTTTAGTTTGGTTTTTCGGGCAGGTCGTCCAAATGATTCGAGTGGCCTAAAAAAGTTTATTTTTCAGTTCGGTTGCTCTGCAATTGGTGTTGTACTGTTATAATGGGCAAAGTATAAAGGATTAAATTAATTACCAAAGGGCCTAATATTTATTCTTTTACCATATCTCCTGTCAGGATATAATATGTTTGTACAATATCCATTGATCTGTCTGTGTTTTTGTCAAGTTTCGGGTGTTTCAAAATTTTTATATAAATTTAGTCTGTTTTTTTAGCTTCTTTTGGCATAAGAAAATAACCTCAGAAATTCATATCCATACAAAAAGAATTTGGTAGATAAATTTTTTCTAAAATATCTAATCTCGTAATTGTCTTTTTAAACAACAAATTTCTTATAAAAGTTTAAGGGTCCCCGTAGATCTTGAAAATATAGTTTAAATTTAAACTATTTAATTTTTAATTTCTTACTGGTATATGATAATATATATTAAGTTTTAGATGATCACCTTCATTTAAGAAGAATAATTAAAATGAAGTTTAAAGAACATAGTTGCCATAGATTAGACCATAAAATTGTTTATAAAATTAATTTTCTTTGCATAGGAGCTAAAAAAAACCTGCCCAATTATTGACCAAATAATTCATTAATGTCTGAGTAATTCTATATTAGTTTAAAAACATTTAGTTTTATAACTTTCTTTATTTAAAACAGCGAAATTTGTATTAGAAACTTACATATAAAAAAAAAATAATAATAATAAATTAAGCAAGCAAGTGCCATATCTTTTAAACCCCTTCCCAATATGTGCGTCGTAAACTCATCTGAAGGCATACACAAATTTAATTAATTTAATTCTAAATTTTTTGCTAATCATCAAATAACAATTAATAGAAGTTTAAACATTTTAATTGTTATTATTTTAATTAAAATTGAAATTAATTTAATATTAATTTAAAATTGAATGTGGCACTATTTGTTTAAAAAAAAAACAACAAAATGTTATTAAGTCAGCATTAAAACAGGCTTGCAAAAACGTATGGATATAACAAAAAAAAGAAATTCAAAAGGTCTTTATGTCTTTTTGCTTTTTTTTAATTATTGTTAAAATTATCTAAACGTTTAAATAAAATTAAAAAAAAACTTTATTTTATTTTATGAAATTCAACAATAAAAAACAGCTGTGCTAACATTTTATTTGCACAACAAATAAAAGAAACTTTAAATAACAAATTGCTTTATTTATGAGTGAAAAAGTTTTTAGGTTTTAACATATTCCGATTTTTGAAAAAGACAAAATTTACAACTTTTTTTAAATTCCATAAATTTGCTTCGCAAAAATATAATTTACAGTTTTTGTGGAACGAAATAGCATAATTATTTGCAAAGTTTTTGCAAATTACACTTTTCAATATTAACTTCGCACTTTGCACAAGAGAACGTACGTGGAACAGAAATTGCAAAAAGAGTAAAAAAATTGCAAAAAATTTGCAAATTACTCTTATCATTTTCCACTTATCAAATTTTATAGTTCTGGGGAACATAAAGTTTTGCAAATTGACAAAAAGTTGTTTTGTGAAGTAGGGCTATGGTTATTCTCTCGTGTATCTGTGGAGTTTTTTTTTTTTGACATTTACAATCTGTTCGGTATAACTTTGGCTATTGATACGTTAATCAATTAGTCAGAGAGTGCGGTAGCAAAAATCCGCAAGAATTTCTGCTACTTATCAAGCCATATATTATTGATTGTCACTATCAAAAACTACAGTTGGTGGAGAAATTAAATCAGGTTTATGGGAAAATAATTTTCATAAACATTCTTATATTTGGTACAGAGATTAGTTGTTTGGTATTTCGTTTAAGTCGTCCCAGTGAGTCGACTGCAGCGCCAGTGTATCAGCGCAGGTAATACTGTACTGTTACAATGGTCAAGGGATAAAGGATGAGGTAAGAACGATATTTGATTATGTCTACATTTAAAGATTTTTTTACTTAAGCTTCCTTCTACTTTATCGCAAACATCTGATTCAATTCTTAAAAGTTAAAATTTAACAAAAATAATTTTGATAGGTTTTAAAATTCAAGTAAATCTAATCAGTAATTAATCACTTACATTCTAGTCATCGTTGATTATTCGATTGGCCTAATTGTGCAATAGTTTTTTTTTCAAAACTTTTTAAGTAAAACCCTCTCTTACTTTTTAAAATTGTTTAATATTTGCAAGAGTAATTGTGATCATTTTTATTTTAATCCTTTGTTGCAAATTCTGCTAGTAAAGTATGTATGTATATAAACAAAGTTTTTCTAACTAAACAAAGAATTTAATTTTAATCTTACATAAAGTTATTTCCATTTGCTTTTTGTTTTCTTTTCTTGCCACTTTATATTTTTTTCCAATTTCTAATTTGTTTAGTTTTTATTTGTAGTCGCGCATTTAAAGTCTTTAACTTTTTCATTTACAGAGCTTTCAAGTGGAGCCCGCAATTTATTTTACATTTGACTGGTCTCATTTGGCGAATTCGTGTAAGAAACTTATTTTACTACCAATGATGCGCTCACAAAAAACCAGTTAATTAAAAGGAGTATTTTTTGTTGTTGTATTTATGGGTAACGCTTTTAACATTGCCATTATTGCCATTATTCCTATTATGATATTGAGCATCATGTTATCTCAGCACTAAAGCAAATGATTTCTGAATGAAAAAATAATAAGGAATTTTTCTTTTCAATTTTTCTTTTGCAGATCTTTAAAACGGCTGGTTCGTTGATAACAACTTTAAAGACTTTAGACGAAAAGCAAAACTAGTTAGAGAAACATGCTTTAATACATATAAAAAAACTTTATTTATTTTACGAAACTTTTTTTCTTTAGTTGTGTAAATAATTTGCGTTAAAAGTGATTTTTTTTAAAGTTAAATTATTGTGGTTTAAGTATTTCGTGTCATTAAAAAAACGTTTTAATTTTGCTGTCACATTCATTTATTTGCTAACGTTTTTAATTTTCTTTGTCACACAATAAAAAAATTTAGGTAGTGAAATTAATTGAATTGCCTAAAACATGTTTCATTCATACGTTGTAGTTAATTCATTAAGATCTTTGAGAAGTGATTTGTTTAAATTAAATTTGCTGTTGTAACACAAAAAAAAAAAAAAATAACAAACAAAAAAATGAAGGTTTCTTTGTTAAAAAAATGCTGCCCCGGTATTTCAGTTTTTGGTATAAATTAGAATTTGTAAAAAATGGCAGCTGTTCTTCAGTTATAAAATAAAATTAATGTCAAGATAGAAAATTCAATAATATTTTTATTAAGCTTCTTATTTAATTTCTGTGACTTTAAATAAGTACGTCTGTGTATCCTAAGCAGAAACTTGGTAATGATGTGCTCTTACTTAAAAAATATAATTTTCAATGGTTATTACATACCGTCTGCATTAGTAAGAAGTAGTTTCTAATAACAAGATTATAATGTGAAACTTAGTTTTAAAATTTTTAATAAGATATAAAAGCTGCATACACTTTGGGTAAACATTTTTTAGCAGCTACTTAAATTAGTTATTATATCTCTTATTTGGTTAAACACACTTTAGGTATAAGAAGCTTACATTTTTGACAGAAGTTTGTGATTTTGTTGTTTTGATGTTTTGTAAATTGACTCTACAGGTTTTTGCTAAGTGTTTCTGTAAAACGTAACGTGGAGTAGTAATAATCCTCAGGTTTTTGTTTTAGAAAGCCGTATATAATTACGGTGATTATCCATTCTGTATTATATGGAAGAGTACTGTATTTGAGAGCTCTGTTCTGTATAAATTATTCTTTTGTAAAACCCCTTAAAATGTTTTGTATTTTATTTCGTGTTCATTAAATTTTTTTAAATCATAATTTTATTTTGTTAAACATGTTAGCATAATTTTTGTAATAACAGATCGTAAAATAATACAGTTCTAAGTGTGTACATATGTACATACATATGTATTTATAAGGATGTCCGAAAGGTAGTTAAAGTCATATAGTTTTTTCGCTCATATCACTGCGGATTTTGGGTCAATTAATTAATTTTTTTTTTCGAATGGCTTGAAAGGCATGTCCAACATACAAATATTACAAACATGTTTGTAGGTTATCCAAAAGCTGCAAAATATTAAGTTTTGTGTGAAAAATGAAGAGAAGAAAAATAATAATTGTTGTTTTATTTTGTTTACCAAAACAGTTGGCAGCAATAATTTTGAGATTGCCGAAATATTTTTGCAACAACAAATATAATGTGGTTTGTGTTTTGTTATATTTGTTGTAGCGATGCTATTACCTTTTAAAATCTACCTTGGGATGCGGTCTATCAACAAGTTGAAGAACTAAAATGCGTTCTTTAGCGAAGATGCTGTACCCAGTTAAATTATTTTTAAGAAAACATTTTTTTTGAAATGATGACACTGAATAATTTAATGATCTAACTCTTGGTAAAAATTACGCATCTATAGAAAAATTAAAAAAAGGAATCAGAATAAAAATCGTTAGGTAGCAATTTTTATACATTTTAAATTTTCCAAAAGAAAGGGTATTTTCTGTTTTAAATAACATTTGGACCATTGAAAAAACCCAAATGAAAATGAAGATCTTAAGGGCATTTTAATAACAATATTAAACTATAATTTAAAGTGTATAGAATTTTAAAATATTTAAAAGAAAATAAAAATTTATTTATCTGAAATTATAAGTCTGTTGTATTTACAAATTTACCTTATTAAAAGCAAGTCGTTATATAATATTTTAAAAGTCATAACTTATTAAATTCCTGGTTCGTAGTCTAAAGGGCTACTTTTTCAATAATAGTAAGTAGTTACTTAATGACATTAAAGTAATGACTTTAAAAAATCCCTACTTTAAGTCAAGCCGTATATAATACATTATTGATAATGAGCTCTGTAAGTTTATACATATTTACATATTTTACCTAATAAAAGCAAGTAGTTATATAATATTTTAAAAGTGGTGGATTCACCCACTTGTGTTGGACAAAAATTGCGTCCGGACAACATTTTTTTTACTGAGAGTTTTCTGCAGCACGATTCACTCATTTCGAAAAATTTGTCCGGAAAATCAAAGCTTCCACATGAAATTCATACATACATATGTAAACACGGCATATTACATTTGAATTGATTTTATATTTGCTACCCCATTTGGCTACTAAATTCAACTTCGTATGAAAAAATTTTAACTAGTGGCAACTCATTTCAATTTTGTCTTGACAAAAATTAAAATTAAACCAATTCAAACTGAGCGTTGTTCGAAAAAAACTATTTGTCTCTCTCAAAAAAAGAGACGTCAAACTCAATATAAAAAATTTTGGCTTGACACAATGAGTGAATCCACCTTTATTCACTTTCTGGCTTGTATATAATAGTAAAAAAATTACTTAATGACATTAAAGTAATGAATTGACAAAATCCCTTCTTTAAAGCAGGAGTAAGTAAGGTAAGTATTTACCTCCAATGACATCGCCGTGTGTATGTAATGGGTTAAATGCCAGCAACAGTTTTTTAAGCATTTTAACTCATTACAAAGCAATGTAGGATTTTTCTGGGTCTATTTGCAAGGAAAAAGTTGTGTTTTAACTACTACTGTGTTTTTCTTTTACTTCTTCTACTTAAAAACAGGTATTTGCTTCGAAGGTCATCAAAAAGTGAAAAAAATTCTATTGTCTTATTATCATCAATGATACACATCGAAATGAAATTATAAAATTATAAATTGTTTATAAAACAAATTTTGGATTGAACATTTGTTTTATCAACCTGTAATTATGTTTCAAACTGTATATACCTTAATCAGCCCAAAGTATATTAATTGGCAAGGTGACAGCCCTTCGATAGCAAATACAACATTGCAAAAAACCAAACAAAAATACTGTAAATAAATGGCTTACAGAAACGATAGCTCTCTCGAGCATATTTAAATCAATAAAAACAAAGTGTCAAAAATGTAAAAATATAAAATAAAATAATATTTATAATTAATAATTTTAATTAAAATTTTCAAAAGTTTGTAGGTAATTTGTAGTTAGTAAAGTGCGTTTAAGATTCGGGATGGCCGAATGTTGATTTCTTAATTGTTTTACTGTATGATTATTTGAATGGATTTAAGTAACAATACATAATTATATATGTACATATGTATGTATGTATATGTAAACAAAACATTCCTGTTTACTCGATAATAAAGGAAAGCTAAGGAATTTGATTCTAAATTCTATTGAAACTGTTTTTGTTTGTTAAAGGGTTTTCAAACATATCTAAACACACATTTGTGTTTTTCCCAAATATATACAGAAATACGTACATATGTATGCATGTACGTATGATATTCTGCATGTTTGTTTGTAATATGCAAAATTCTATATCCCCAAGTGTTGGCAGTGTCATCAAAAATAAAACAGGATAAAACGATTTTAGCAAAAACTACAGTGACACCACAACACTGTTTACAATAATCCCAGAAACTGTTCTATGGTTTTCAAGCGTAACCACCCAAAAGAAGTCTAACATAAGCTTATGTACGTTTTCATGTATTTCTTGTACAGTCTTTTTGTAGGTGCTGGTTGCTATGTGCAGTAATGCCAATTAATTGCAAGGTGAATTTGGTGCTTTCTTAAAGTAAAAATGTGTTTTCAAATTTCCTTTAAAAATAAAAATGTAGAGACATGGTAGTGTTTATTTAATGAAAAAAACACTAAAACCCGCATAAAAGGTTTGAAAAAGCTAAGTTTTTCACCTGATAACAGCAAAGCAAAAAGATGATTTGTATTTTTAGTTGGTTTATATGTAGGTATGTATGTTTATCTGTTTGCTCTTAAATTTTAAGCTGTTTATTTATAAAAAAATAAAAGCGTCTTATTGACCTGTTCATTACGTTACATTGAATATGATACCCTCTTGCAAGTTTTGAAGTACAATTAGATTCAAAAGAAGTTTAAATGCTTTTGTTTAAAAAAAGTTGTCACCACTAAGTGTAATTGGTAGTCTTAAGAGCATGTGTGTTTTTATGTAAATTTGACTTGACAAAATCAAATTAAATTTATCGGTTAACAATGGAATGTATAGACAATTTTATGGCACAGAGGCATAATAAATCAAAGTGTATTTTTAGGACATATGACAATATGATATCATAGGTTGCATGTGAATCCCTCAATTGTTTTTATTAAAAGCACTTTATTTCAAGTAGAGTACACAAGTTTGGTACTATAAATGTGCTTTAAGTATGTTTTGGTTTGCAACGTTAAGTCTATCAGATGCTTCTGCCCAATCAATGCAAGTTTATCATTGGCCCTTTACAGGCAAGAACAATATTTAGTCGAACAAAATTAGCTTATTGGCAAGAGAGGCGAAGAGGTTTTTTTTGAATAATTTTTCAACCAGCTACAACCCCGCATTACCAGCGCAAAACCAATACATGCACTAGAAATGAGTACGGTTCAATACAAAAGACACTAATACAGACAAAGCTGTATACGTATACATATTATGCCGGTTAATATTAATCTCGTGTGTGCTTCAAAAGAACAAAAATTGTTGAACTAAATATTGTTCTGGTGTGTGAAGGGTCATTGAGAACACTTTTAAAACTATTTTGTTATCACAAATTCTTGTTTGGTATTAATAGGATAAATTTTTTTTTTTTTAAATAAGAGTTTAATATTTTGTGCTTTTCTTTGTACATCTTTTCAAAAAAAAATTTCAATATTGTGGCGTCAGAAATCAAACACCATTATTGTCTTGTTATTTTTTTTCTGAATAGCTTCTTAATAACTTTTTGGCATGAGTCTATAAAACATACATCAGGATAAGTTGAGGTTAATCACGAAATTTTTTGGTTCAACAATATTTCAAAGAAACTATTTTCTAGAGCTTTAAGAAAAATTAAATTCACAAGCATTTATTGAACCAAATATGGTCATTAAATAAAAGTTTAAGAACAAAAAGAAAAATGTAAGAAATTGTTTAATACTTTACTCCAAGCAACTTAAACCAAGAGCAGATGAAGAAAAAATTTTTAGTTTAAAGGAAAAAAAAGAGCATTAAAAATTTTACATGAAATGTTTTTTAATTTTCCTTCGGCATAAAGTGTGGGGAGTAAAGGAGAAATAACAAAAAAAAACAAAACTAAAACAAAAGTAATAAACGTTGAGAGTAGCTCGCAGCAAGGAACCACAAAGTGATGCCCACTGCGATGCTATGTGATATACATGTATATATATGTAAGTATGTGTGTATATACACACACACAGATACAGTTTTCGACATAAACCATTTGTTTCCTTTTTTCCCTTTATTTATGTAGAAAACGGAAATGAAAACGCTTCAAGTGTTATTGTTTCTGTTGTTTGATACTGTTACTGCCAGAAATAACTATTGTTTTTTTGTTTTTTGTTTTATTTTTAATTTTTTCCTTACTTTATTGCTAAAAATGAATTATTTTTCTTACACATTTGTAATTAGTGAGGAAATTCTTTCTAACTATGTGAATGTGTATAAATGTAAGTTTGGTTGTTCCTGCTAAATAAGAATCGTTCCAAAGTCTTAATCGGAATTAAGCGTTGAGACAAGTAAGAGTGTTATGCACGAAAAAAAATGCTAGTTTTTTATATCTAAAGGCGATGAAATTTTCTTTGAAATATTTAAATTGTTTTATTTGATTTGGTGCTGTTACATAGGGAGTCCTTTAGTTTTGCACACAGAGAAGCTTAGATGAATATGATGGGTAGGATGATAATGCTTCTTTAGGAATACATATGTTTGAATTAAAAAAATAACAAGAAATAACAAATGATAAAATGGCATATTTATAAAATGTTTTGGCTATATTAAACAAAGGATTTACTATAACATTTAGAAAATAAATTGCTTGTGTGTACATACATAAATATCGTTTGAAATACTGAATAAATTAAAATGTTTTCAACAGGTAACCATTTTACTTTAAAAAAAACCTCTAAGATATTTGGTTGGTTGATTAACGTTGTAGTTTGCTACACACAAACTGTCATGTGAAGTCTAATGAGATCGTTTTAACAAGACGACTTGACTCTCCAGATGTGATATGTCCCAGGGTAGAAGTCAATAGGAAGATAAGAGTAGTAGATCCACCTTGTTGCCGGGAAATATCTCAGTAAGTAATTTCACCTAACCTTAGATACCCCATGGAGGCCCTCTAGTATGAAGTTGCCCAGGAATCGGTGCCTCTTGACAGAAAGGGCAGAGAAGATGGAACACTGTTCCCTCCATACCATATAAGATCTACTTGTTTAGCGCTTTTTGCTTAGCAAGTTATCATTTTAGTATAGGTATTGCCATTGTTTTGTTATGAACTTTAAAGGAAAATGTGTAGAAGTTTAACTTGTAATTGTTTTCCCACTTGAAACGTAATTCTTTTAGTGTTGTTTATTTTTGAAGTAAAATAAAGAGAGTATCAAAAACAGTCATTAGAGTGCAAATTAAAAATATTTGTTTAGAAACTAAAACCCGTCTACTGAAAAGTCACACATTAAAAAGTATGAAACAAGGAAATATTCTCTTCTGTTATTGTTGTATGCAAACAATTTAATATTTGTTGTCTTTTAAATAAACAACTTACACGTAATATATTTAAACATAAATACATATATAATACACTTTCAAAGTGTATTATACCATGGATATCACTATAGTCAAACTATAATAAATATTTAGCTTAGAAGTAACTTAGGAACAGATAAACTAACAGATTTTCAAACCCGTTAAAATAATAATCATACAACCCAACATACCAAATGACTTGAGAAAAATATTATAAAAAGCTTGAGAATTTGTTGAAAAACAATTGTATAACAATTGTAGAAAAATCAAAACGGAACCCTCGTGAAAAGATTATATGTGCAAGCTTACTATAAGCTTATTCATGTTATCAAAGAATAAGCTTACGAAAGTAATAATGTTTTAACTTAAGCATTCTCCAACAATTTTTTTTAAATCTGGGGCTTTGGGAACCACTGCTAGTTCCTTTTCCTGTTTTTAAAACTACATTTCATAGGATACACTTGTCCTGCGACCGTTTCTTAAAATCAAAAAATACCAAATTTGTTTTTAATTTTTAAATTCAAATTATATTTTTTGTCAATTGTCATATTTTGTTGTTCAATATATGTTGTTTACTTTAGAAACAGTTGTGTATAATAAGGGTTTCTCAAGCATTGTAGAAAACTAATTGTTCTTATTCTTAAGTTGAATTGTAGTATGATTGCTGTATGGTATTTTGGGAATCATCATACAATCAGCAAAAAAAAAAAAAAAATTAAAATAAAAATAAAACTTAAACTTTGTTGTTTAATTATTTTAGTTTCCTAATACTTTTTTCCTGCCTCTTAAGTCAACATTTGCTAAGATTATTAATAAAATATTTTTATTAAAATTTTAATTTTCCAAAAATTTAATAAATTCTGTCATGACATAATAATAATAATATATAATATACGACATTTCATATTAAAATAACATAAAGTTAACAAAAAAGAAGAAAATACTGGTAAAAATAATTTCAACAAACCATTTAGGAAAACAACAAAAAAAAACCTAAATCAAATTGGTAACAAATCAAGAAAAATCAACAAAATATTGCAGCTTAGAGAAAATGAAATAATGGCAGGAGGAAACACATTGAACGTGTTAATATGCCAAATGGCTACAAAAACCTGACCACAATTTGACCAGAATTTGTGGAAACAAGTCATAAATGTGGCAAAATACATTCATAAATACATACATACATGAATGTGCATGTATCTACATACACATACTCCCATACATACGTACACATTCATGAAGGAATTCAGACCAAACTACACCTTAGAAAATGAAAAAAATATTAAACTGGACACATACATATAAACGCTTAATGGAAGAACTACAAACATACAAAGTTCCTAACAGATTGTGTGTTGAAGAAACTTTCTGGCAAAAGTTAAGTGGAACAATAACAAAACTATTAAAGAAAAAATATACCGAAATAAAAGATTTCTTTTTTCCAACGTGCAAATAGTTAGAGAAAATGATTTCTTATACATATTTCTAAAACATAGAACATGTGTGCAATCAGGGAAAAACTTTATTTGTTTGCGTGTGTATTTTGTTATTTTAATTTTATTATTTTTTACGAACACTAAACTATATATTTCTAACGATTTGTAAAATGCTGTACAGATTATATCTGTGGCAATAAATAATAATGGCTTAAGTTGACATAAGTGGTTTTTCATTTTATTACATATTCTTATTCTCTTCTTCAAGATCTATCACTCAGCTAAATTTTAAATATTAAATGTCATTATTGATAAAACTATACTCATTTATATTTAAGCTTAAGTCTTTTTGGAAAATAAATATATAATAATAAATAGCAACATCAATATTAAAATGTTAGAGAATTACAACTTATAACCACTTAAGTTCAATAATTAACAGCCAATTCAAATTATTCCTCAAAAAAAACTTATATTTAACTAAGCTTTTATAAAAAATTATCTTATCTTATCTCAGGTTTTACACATTTTTCAATTACTTATCTCGACTTACTCTCAATAAAATTTATTTTGCTTTTAAATATAGTAGCTAAAGTTCATCTTAATTTTTTTTTTACTGCCAATGGATTTTTTCATAACATCTTAACTAAAAAACAACGAATATTAATTAATAAAAGGTTTTTGATATAAAATTAACAGTTTGGTTCAAAATAAATGTGCATCTTTTTCTGTGGCTAAAAATTTTATATAAAAACAATCACAATTGATTTTAGACAAAACCCTTAATATCTCAAAACACGAAATTTTGACTGAGGTCATAATGATTTATTGCCACAGATATAAAGAGCAGGGACCGGAAGTAAGAGTTATATTTCAATTTTTGAAGAAACAAATCTTACGTAAATGAACATCGTAGAAAACTTTTAATTACACCATCATGATTGTTAGGCGAAATGCATCCAATATATTGCATGATTTTTAAA
>NDXZ01060301.1:0-16097 GCA_003055125.1 Paykullia maculata | reverse complement strand
GCAGAACTGTATGTTTTGGGGTTCTGAAAATCCAAGATCCATTCTTCAACGTCAATTCCACCCCTTTAGGTGTACAGTCTGGTGTGGCATTACATCTGAAAATATTATTGGGCTTTACTTCTTCGAAAATGAAGATGAAAGTGCTGTAGCCGTAAATGGAGAGCGTAATCGGTTAATGGTAGAACATTTTTTACGTCCTGCTATTGAAAACAGACCTAAGATGTGGTTTGAGAAGGATGGAAGCACTACCCACACTGCCCGAGACATAATAGCACTTTTAAGTCGAATTTTCGGAGAACGAATGGTGACTTTTGGCCCACCCTGTATATGTGTGTGTAATAGAATTTCATTAATGCTTGTTGGGAAGATTTGCAAACAGACGTTTAGATTCTAAATTCGCCAATAAAAAAATTAAGGGTTTCAATTAGTTACTAGTAGAATTAAAATGTTTTGAATAAAAATTGGCAATTTTGAAAAAAAAAACTTTTTGATGGCGTATAAATAATTTTCAAATTTATTTCCAATAGCGTTAGTTACAATTAGTAAACGAAATAAAGTGAACCAAAATATATCTCGTACATGTGTTTCTATGTGAATACCTCTAATTTAATTTTTTTTTGTCAATATGGGTTGACAAATACAAAACGGTCTTGTCTTTGTCTATTTCTAAAACTCTTTTCATTGGGATTATAGTTTAAAACAAAGTCACAACATCATACTTTTTGTAAATCGAAAGTTTGAGAATAAAATTCAGCAAACCAAACTTTGCAACTTTAACAAAAAAAAAAAAAACGGCAAAAATAAAACTAAATTTTACTCATTACTTTCACTGATGTCATTTCTTTATATACTAACGCTCACGTGATTAAAGGAAATGAATAAACGAAATGATGCGTGATTCACGCTAATCGCGCTAATGACGTCCTTCCCTAATAGAAACATCGAATGTTGCATGTAATGTCTAAATATTTTATTTAGTTCTTTTTATACTCCATTGTTTTATTAAATAAGTCGTTAGTTTAACTATGGAATTTTTTCATTATATTTTTTATTTTTTATTTTTATTTTTTTGTTAAATAAATCTTTTTCCGCTTTATTTTAATTAATTTAAACGGTTAATTTCGTCGTTTAACTTTAACTAAAATCCCTGTTCTGTGAATGTGTATTTAAGATGAGGGTGTGAAATAGAAATTATCTAACATTGTGTTGCTTGCAGCTATTTCTAATGTGGTATACAGTCAGTTTCTAAGTTAACAGTATCGTGCAATATAATATTAGTTAATATTTTTGACTACTCATTGTGTCTGAACAAAAATTTTTTTCGGTAATTTTTTTTTTTTATTGAGTTTTAAAAAGAGAGACGTCAAACTTAATACAAAAAAAAATTTGTTGTTAGTTTAAGTTTAGACGGATAAACATTTGGAAGGAAAACATCTGGAATTCTGTCTTGTTTTTTAATTCGCGTTCACACAGACGAATATGTTGTCGGCAACATTCCATTTCTATTTTTATTAAACCACACAAAACAAAGCCAGAAAACAGAAATAAAGCAAAGTAAATGTCAACAAAGCGTATCGCCGAGTACCGAATACAAAAACAATGCTCTCTTCCCCACCCGTTATATTCTAACAAACTAAATGTTTCCCTTTCAATTGTTTTCACGTCTAAATGCAGACTTAACCCTTAAGTGGATACCTGGGCCCGCCAGCCATTTTTTGATTATTTTCGAATTTTTTTATATTAATGTTGCAGATATTTCAATAAAACTTTATGTATTCCTCAATCGAAGTGTTTTTTACACGAAAATTAAAAATAAGTGTAAAGTTTTAGACCGTGTGCGTGGCAAATTAACAAAAAAAAAATGTTGTTTACATTCATACCACCTGAGCCTGACCAGTCCCTGTCAACTTTTCTCATAATATAAATGCAAATGTTAGTTTAAATTGAAGCCAAAATTAACAAAACAAGTTTAAAATGAAATGGAAAACCATAAAAAAGTTTTTTTTTACGGTAAGGATGTAACGGAGTGGTTAAAGTCATCACCAACTTTAGGAAAATTTGCCACGTACAACATTTTGACAAGTACCGACGAACCAACTTGCAAATACAGTAGAATCGCGGTAACGTGATCTATTAAAAACCGAGCGTGTTCACGTTTGCGAATTTCTTCATGTTGTTGAAGGTGTAATTCTTTAGATTTTTCAAATAAATTAGACATGTGTTTTAACTTAAATTCATTTATTTTTTTGTGTTTCGGATTGAAATGTACATACATACATATGTTTTGTTACGAAAAAAGTACGTCGAAATTATTTTAGAAAATGGGTTATCCTTTTCTTTTTTTGCAAATTGCTGAACACGGCCTTTTCGCGGAGACGTTTAAGTACGCTGATATCTGTTGGATTTATGTATTCATCTTCCGCCCAATCCAAAGCTTTATTGAAAATGTTGACTGCCTCTATTCTGGTATGTGCTCTTTCCAGAATACTGTCCTTGTTTTCACTTTTCACTGGTCAAAACTTCGTTCGTTTCGGTTGTGTTTGGAAGATCTTCAGCTTCAAACTGCTTTTTTTACCTGTGGTGCAAACGAATGGTAAAACCAATTTTTAAAAATGGCAGCTATCATGCGTGACGATTTGGAGCAATTGTAGTCCCCAGAAGATTCAAAATTTCTAAAAGAGCTAGGATTTTTTGCTTTTCCATGCACAATAAGTTTAACTTTATGTAGCCCTGTTGCGTTTGTCCAACGCTTGATCCTCCTCTAATTTTTTCTATTACATCCATTTTTTCGTTTAGAGACAAGAATTTGGTAGTTTTTGCGACATTTTTCACGAAAAACTTTAGATTAGACCATGCCAAATAAGCAGCGCGCACTAAACTTATTGTCAAGCCACATCAAAAATTTGTTCGCGTTATAGGGCTTTCTTATCGTGTTCACGCTGCAAAGTAGTCAATGTAAAAAAAAGTATGTTCAAGTTAGCCGGTGTTCACGTAAGGCGGTGTTTTTGTTACCGCGAGTCTACTGTATTATTATTCATTGAATAAGAAATGGACAATATTCAATAATTTTTTTACAAGATTTGTAAAAAAAATAATAGTTACTGATACCAAAAACAACGAAAGGAAATTTTTCTTGATATTGATTTGCAGTGAAACAACACATTTTAATATACAAGCTGCATCTTTGCTCTGGCAAACAAGAAATGCATCAATTTTCAAGCAACTATATCTTTTTTTGAGACTTATTCGGTTCGACGGTAGCCGTAATAGATTCTTTGGGTCCCAAACAGATAAGGTAGCTCCAATAAGAGATACTTAAAATTTATTACAATAAACTTAGAACTAATTTTAAACCATAAAAAAAACATCACAATAGATGATTAGTTTTTAGTTCAGAGAAAGAACGAAGAAATTTATGAAACTTAAGTGAAATGTTTAAAAATATGTCAATTTTAGAAATTGTTTGTTTGTTTGATTTTTAAGTTACTTAGTTAAAACTAAGATTTATTTGTCCTTTAATTATACATAACGCCATCACCAATTATTGCCAGAATGTACTAGCATATGAAATATACAAAATGAATTAAATATCTTGAATTTATAATGTCAAATCTAGAGCCTTAGTAAAATTAATGAGATGAAGATTTTAGAAATTGTTTTTTTCATATTTTCTTAAATTGTCTTATACAATTAAATAAGGTTTTTTGATATTCAACTAACCTTATATGGATATGTTATTTATGCAAATAAAAATTTATTTGATTAAAATATTGTTTTTTTATTTTAAATTTTCATTTAAAATACAAGTGGTCCCAGCCAGGCCCAGGTGGCAATTTATGCCACTTTAATTAGGGATCCACTTAAGGGTTAAATTGCGTAGAGCAAAACGGCAACAATATTAACAACATATTTCATAAATAAATTTTCCTTTCAAATAAATTTGTTTTAAGATTAAGGGTTTAAGCTTCTAAATTCTTTCTTAAGAATTTTTAGGGGATCTACAATTTTTATTCTGTAAAATTTTAAAACTACATCACACAAAAATATAAAAAAAAAAATAGAAAACTACTTTAAACATTAAAAAACAAATAAATATTACATGCACAACTATTAATATGCACGGCACCGTTGTTCCCCTACACGAGCGAGTAAATTTGAAAAATAAAAACAAAATTTTTTTTTTAATTTATTATTTCCTACCGGTATGAATACCTACAAATTAAGCAAAAATTAGTGGAATTTTTTGTTCTATTTTGCGAAGAAAATATTACGAGTTGGGCAAACTTTAAATTAAAAGATAAAACAAATCTACTGATAATTTTTCATAAATCAAATAAATACTTATCACAAATTTTCTACAAATAAAGAATCTATTAAGAAGAATCGGTAAAAAGAAAAGTATGTAGTAGCAACATTTCTGTAAATAAATTATTAAACTAAAATGTTGTGTAAATAAAGAACTTATCGAGGATATTCCACAGACAGAAAGTAATAAAGATATTTAAAAATGCAAATGTTCGCCACTTGTAAGAAAATTACCCTCTTTTCCTTTGTTTTAATTAAATAAAATATCCCCTCCTCTCAACGAAGGTTCCGAAGCACATAAAACAATAACATTTTTAATCACTTCCCTTTTAATTGCAATTTGTGTGCACAATAATGCTAACCTTAACGGGATAATACAACGAAGAGCAAAAGGTGTTGTTCCTTTCGCTTTTGCATGTTTGTGCTTAAAAGTTAAGTGTGTGTTTGTTGAAGAGATAAATTGTTTTTAATTATATTTCCTGTTCCTTGTTTCCTATTCATTTGGCAGCACCTACATATTAGCAGCAATCTTTTTTTTTTTGCTAAAGCATTCAAATTACTTAATTACTACAATTAATACTGGCTAGGGTTTAACTGTTTAAATACGAGACTGCCCCCGTGACTAAGTAGTTTTCCCAATTTTCTTCTCTTTATTCTTCCCCCCCTTTTTTTTGTTTTTGCGTAGGGGGTTTAAAGTAAAAAGTTTTTTCTTTTACTCTTCATTACACTGCGATAATAGTCCTGGCTAGTCATCATCGGCGTGTTTGTTGTTTTAGTCCCTTTTTTCCACTACACCACTATAGGTTAAAGGACATTATGAAACAAATAACAGAGCAACATTTAGCTTAAAGAGTACCTTCTGATCGGTTAAGAACCATTTTTTTCAGTTGAATACACGATGTCTGTCTTCAAGTCCATGTCAACTTCCTAATTAAAGCGATTTTGAATTATTCCAACCCATTCCAATTGACTTTGACTAAAAATGATTTTACCTAGCTACCACAGAAATTGTCTTCCAAATTGAGTTTAATGGTTCAGAACTAACTTATTTGTCTCGTATTTTATTTGTGTTAAAGGCATTGGTCCGAATTTTTTTAAGATAAGATCTATCTATCTTTCTGAATTTAACCTTCACGGTCTTAAATCAATTAAAAAAATTGATATCAAAACCAAATTCTTTACAAAACAGTTGCATAGAAATTAGTATTGGTTCTAGCTTCCATATTAGGCCAACCTTCGAAAATCGTAATTTGCTGTCTCATTCGTAATTCAAACCCAATCAAATTACGAGCTGAAATATATTATTTGGAATATTATTACCTGGCCACATCGAAATTAATGGAGAAAACGAAATTAAGCTCCAAGTGTTGTAACGTATCATTTCAAATTATAATTCTCGTTTGGTTTATAAGACTACTTGAATAAGTAGTCAAGTTGAAGTTGAAAGGAGCGAGCATTTCTCGAATTGTGAATCGCTCTAGTTTGGCCGAAGTACCGCACGATACCAGATTGTTCCCTGTCTCGTCCTGTTGTATTGCAATTCGTATAATATTTTGCCGAAGTTTCTAAATTATTATACGATTACGAGTCCACTGCTTCTAACCGATCACAGTTAATGTGCGAATAATATTCTGGCTTTGTTTCTAGAATATTGTTCGTGACAGTCGCTCGATTCCTACATTTCCCAAACTAGAATAATGCAGTAGAGTAGATTCACGCTAAGTAGCTAGAAACATATTTTGACCCAATATATTTTCCTTTATCCTAGAGGTAAACCCCCAGACAAGAGCCCATATAAGCACCATTTCCCTACGAACCGGAAAATCAACACGTCACGACCTTCCTATTAACACATTTGTGGACAAGACGGCATATACCGTCGAATTTTGGGACTTGACGGCAAATACTGTCAATATTTTTTTAAGCATTGGGACAAAACGGAAACTGTTATACCAAAGTTAATGATTAAGTATCATTTGCTTTATATCGTGTTTTCCAATAGGGATGATATGATTTTGAAGTGACGTTCCGGCCATTTGTAATATGTCATGATCTGTCATTTGTTTTTCATTGTATTCAGTAGTGTTTACAATTTCATCATGGAGAGATATACGCATGAAAAACGTTTACAAATTATTCAGTTTTATTATCAAAATAATCGTTCTCCAATTGCAACTTTTCGAGCGCTTTTGCCATTTTATGGTCGTAAAATCGTCTAAGTGTGCTCGCTATTTGGCGAATTGTTAAAAATTTTGAGCTTACATTTTTTTTACATAATGTTCAAGTGCCAATAAGAAAAAGCACCGCTCGAGGTCTGGTGGGATCATCGGTCCGTACTTCTTTCGAAATGAAGCTGGTAACGCCGTTACTGTCAATGGAGAGCGGTAAAGATCGATGATAACCAACTTTTTATGGCCGAAATTGGAAGAAGTTGATCTTGACAACATTTGGTTTCAACAAGACGGGGCGGGCTACTTGCCACACAGCAAATGCAACAATTGAATTATTGGGAGAAAAGTTTGAAGATGAACGGCCTCCAAGAAGTTGTGATTTAACACCATAAGACTATTTCTTGTGGGTTTATTTGAAGTCATTAGTCTTTCGAAATAAACCAGACTCTCTTCAAGCTTTACAAGTCAATATTGAACGTGCCATTCATGACATACGACTTGATTTAGTGGAAAAAGTGCTCGAAAATTGGGTTCATCGAATTCGTTCCTGCAAAAGAAGGCGTGGAGGCCATTTGAATGACGTTTTATTTAGAACTTAATTGTATCGATTGTACTTTACATTAAATAAAAAACATTTCCTTAACAATAAGTGTGTGTTTTTTTTTAAAGAAATCATATCACTCTTATTGAAAACCCCGATATGTGAGTGTCCAAAAATTTCATTTTAATAAATTTTCCACAATTTAATTTATTTTACAATTATTTTGCGCCAGTAAATACATCTAAAGTACTTCCGAAGATATAGCATATGACATATAATGTGACCTTACAAAACCGAACTGTCCGCGATTGTGTTAAAGCTGTATAGAATTTCCCTAGTATTAATAAAAGTAGCACTACCCTAGAGTTAGATCTTTGAAAATAAAGCTGTATTTTAATTAAATAAACATAATCGTATGTGTATTCATTCCCAAAGGAAACAGACCTTTGATATGACCTAGACCTAGACAGACTGAGTAATACCCCAGCTGGAAAAATAAACTGCATTACAGGAGAATCACGTTTACAACACCATTTAGTATATTAGCAATTATAAGCAAGAAAGCAATACAAATAGCTAAAAGAGAAACTGTCAAACTAAACTGAATATGTTTCGTGTAATTCGCATGAGTAGTTTAAAGAATAAAAAAATTAATTCCCACTTTTGTAGAAACATGCTATAAACTATAATAAAAACGTTCAAAATTTCCTTAATCTTTGTTTGACTTATGTTGGAACCGAGATAGAAATTTAGAACAAATAATTTTATTTTTAGATTTTTGTGGAGTAGTATATAATATGGTCGGTTTGGTTGGCCTCTTCAATAGGGGAAACTTTGTTTGTGTAAGTGTGTAAAAATTTATTAATGTTGTTTCAAAAACTTTTTATTTTTTGTCCTTTTTTTCCTCCTATATTTGCACTAATTTAACAAAATACTTTAATACCCTCTCATCAACATTTAAATTGAAAATAATTTTTCAATTTTTAGGTTCTTTCTTACATTCTACTCTAATCTGTATAAATTGTTTTTTAAAAGAAAGTTATTTTAAAGTCATAAGTAGAAGATAATTGGAATAAAAAACTTAAAGTCCAAAATGTTTTAATTTATTTCGTAGTTGGTTTTTGTTTTTTTCTTTTCAAATTAATTATAATAATAATTAATTCAATTTTACATTTTAATTAAATACGTGAGTTTTTGAAAAATATTATAATTATGAAGATGTGTACAAATTTACTGTGTGTATTCGTGTATTGACTTAACATAGCTTTGCAAACCTTTGTTATGCTAAATTCAATAGAACCGTATTCATAAACAATTATTCCCAGCAAACGTAACGTCAAGTGTTTAAAATATGGTTCTGGTTGTTGATATCATAAGTTTCTTTTAAATCTTGCTAAAGATCAAGCAAACATCTGAGTGGTAGATTTAAATTTAAGAAAAAATATTTTTAGTTTTCAGTTTTTCAAAAATGTATTCTGTTTTGCTAAAACCAGTTCCTTTAAAGTCGGCATAAAGCCAAGCCGCAATCGATATTTAATCATCAACGCCGTCGCTCGAAGTTAAAGTAAAAAGCTTTTGATTTCTACATTTTTTAAAAATTTATTTTAGTATTGAATTTGTGAAAACTTTAATTTTTTCCAATTTTTCTTTGCACAGACTGAAATTTATAGCCTTTGTCGACATCTTACTTGACGGCCTCTACCGCTATATACACTCTAAAACGCTTTTGTTGAAAATTAGGTCAATAATAGTAGGCAACACTTTACCGAATATTATCGATCTAAAATTGGACAACTTTTTATTAAAACATTTTATTGATTTTTAATCAAAAAATGTTTAATTTTGTTAAATTTGTATCTCTTCGGAATATGTTTAATTTTCGAAATTATTCCTTTAATAAAAGTGTATAAAATATATGTGCTTAATTCTTTTAATAAAAAATAAACTTATAAAACCTTTTTAAAATCAGGCAAAATGAACAATTAGGCTTAGAACAATTTTACCAACTACGGACATTCTAAAATTTTCCCTCCCCATTATCTCTTTCATCATCAAGCGTGCAGTTAAACTGTTCAAGCCTTAGGTTTAATATAAACATTTCATACCTTGCATTGTTTAACATACCGTCTTGACTAGCCATCCTCATGTTCAGCCATTGAACAAGAACATAAAAACGACTCGTCTGGACCGTTGCTGTTCGTGTTTTGTTCTTGTTCGGCCATAGTTGCCTGAGCATATGTTCGACCAACGATGCCTGGGCATGAAGTGTCATTTTAAGTTTGACGTTTTATTAATTATGAAAGAAAAGCTATAAAAAGCTTAAAAATGAAATTTTAAAGACAAGTATAAAAATGATAAATTGTATAAAATTTATTTAAAAAAATCGTGTAAAATTAATAAACACCACGAAACAACACCGATGAAAATCAGAAAATTATGATTAGGCAAGGCATTCTCTCCACATATCGAAATGTAAATAAACTTTTTACAGCTATTCTGCCGACGTTTTGTTCATGTACGAACATATCTCTGGCTCGTCAAGACGTACTGTAAGGATAAGCATATCTTTCTCCTTTAACAATTTGCTTATCGCCTTTAATAGCGTCCTGCTGAAGGCCAGAAAAAGTCTTAATTTTATTGCCGGATGCATTAAGAGATTTTCTTTACTATATTAACGCCCAGCTCTTCAAATTTTACACACTAGAAATTTAATTTAATTTATTAAACAAAAATATGGCGTGTTTTTATTGAAATGCATACACTTTTCTGCTTCTCCTTTTTTCTATTGTTTTAACACAAATCTGCTTAATATTTAACATTTTGATGTCATTTAAACAAATATGGCTACATTTTTTCGCAAATTTGCATTTTTGCGTCTAATTGAACAGTTTATGTTTTTTTGTTACAAATAACTACAAAATCGATATAATTTTAGGCAACAAAAATTTTTCAACAAGAATTTAGACAAAATATGATCCTAAATTTAAACCAATGTTTTAGAGTGTAACTAAGCAGGGCAGGTGTTTAGTACTTAGTATTCAGGTGTTTGTGTAGTGCAAAATTTTTGAAGAGTATTTTGCACAAGTGCGCAAGTAAAGTCTGCTTTTATCAACATTTAAACAATTTTTCTTCTTTTTCTATTAACAAATGTTACAAACTTTTAAATTTCTTTAACAAATAATTTCTAGACTTTTGTAAAATATGCTTTTGGATAAGAAAATTCCACTTAATCATTCTGATTCAAAATTCCAGTCATGTTTAAATCTAAATCGTTTTAAATTCACTACTAGATTGAGTTGTTGTATTTCTTTATTTATGAATTATTAAAATTACTTGCCATTAAACGAACTGAGCGCCGCAAGACTGGCTTTTTTCTTTTGTTTGTCGGTCTAGCTGTCTGTTTGTATGTTTTTTACTTATAAATACTGGTTGTTATAGCAAGAGCAATTTATATCCTTTAAGCGTTTGTCTAGATGTCTGTTAAACTGTCTTTCAGTGTATGCGTTAAGGTATGTATATACATATGTATGTATGTAGTATGAGTAGTATAATATGCCATATTTTAGTCTGAATGTCTTATTTTATTTTACCATAATTTGTGCATATGTATGCGAGTACACAAGAGCAATTTATAAAATATGAAGAGATTATATTCTGCCATATTCATGCAGGCTCACATACTGAATATACAAATTTGAATTTGTTAATGTATGCATGTATGTATGTATGTATACCTTTAAATAGATAAATCTTTTGTACATGGTCTTAAGAAAACAATTGTACTGTGCAGTGTTGCCAAACTCTAACAAAAAAAAAAATAGTTAAATAAAATCCAATTAAAATTGTTAAACAAACCTTTTAAAGTCGTAGCTTGATATCTTAAAAACGATTAAAAAATATCGCGAAAAGGTTTACGAAATCGGTTAAGAAAAATATTTAATACTCTAATAGTCTCATTTCTTATACATTAAATATGCAAAATTGGCAACACTGCTCTATAAACAGTTAAATCTTTTATGCGTGGTTTAAGGACAACTACAGCATATATTAAAAAATATATTTATTTAAATTTCATTTAAAGTCTAAAATATTAAGAAATGCAACAAATAAATTTAAAGGACTTGGTTTATAAAAAATTAAAAAGAGATAGACAGCCGACGTCTTTATGCTTTATATTTTTAAACTTATACATATTTAACAATGTATTTTTTCTTAGTGTAAAATCACTCATTGCCACCACAAATACGTATAAGTCTTTATTATCCAGTTAATGTCTTAAGTGGATGCATTGTGCATGTCTTCGGTTAAGGATAAGGCTTATTAGTGCAAATTTTAATGTATAAAGCTATAAGGATCTATACCAGACGTTCAATTACCAATTACCCTCTCTTTATCCACTAAGAGAAAATGCTTATTGTTATGCACGACAACAACAAGCAATACAATTTGACATTTAAAACAAACAACTTCATTGTCAGCTTAATCATCTTTATCGTTGCCAATGGAATACCCAAAACCATGCAGCTGGTTTCAGAGATTTCATAAATGGAAAAATAGTATTTTGTTGATAAAATAATTTACCTGAAAAAAAACTTTGACTTAAACGAGTCGTGCTGCTGTTTTGTTTATAAAACTTTCCAATTCTTGTACATTCGGCGAATTTCACACATCATATGAAGGTATTGAAATTTCATATACAAAAGCCTCAAATCATAGTTGTTCACAAAGTATTCCTTAAGAGTTTTAAAAGTAAACTTTCGGTTAAATCATGCCTTTGGGTGTGTTATAGACAAGTCAAAGTATACATTTAACATTAAAGTTTGTTGTAACTTCTATAGAAGCTGAAGCTGTTTTTAAGTTATTAAACAACACAAAATCAGCTGTCCAAGTAACATATTGAGAGAACATAATTACAAAATACAACAGTCTTCTGTGCTTGCCATGATTTTACGCTGCTCTTTTACCCCACAAAATCCAGGTGCATGTTTGATGTCCAAAACACATATATTTTCTTTTTAAATATTTGTAGACAGTGTTACCGCTTGCCCACAATTTCTTTTAGGTTGTATTTCAATTTATTAAATATGACACCAATTTAAAGCTAATCGTTTTTTAAGAATATACTTCATTAAACCCTTCACACATGTGGCAAGGGTATATAAGGTTTGTCATTCCGTTTGTAATTTCTGTAATATTCATTTGCGACCCCATTAAGTATATATATTCTGAATCCTTATAGATATACAGGTCGAGTTAGCCATGTTTGTCTGTCTGTCAGTTAAAATCAACTTTTTTCAGCCACCTGATGTACTACGGACCCGCTATTGATATCAAACGGTCAGAAATATCCCTTAGATTCTCTCGACTTTAAATTTTGTTTTCACAAATGTTAATCATATCTGTGTGTAAGGCATGTATCCTGGGAAATTTGAAAAAAATGGACTGCTTGGCCCAGAGTCCGGGATGACATACGCTCAAACAAAACTAAAAAATATTAAAAACTAACTTTCGATGCGGTCAGTATTAAACCTAAACAGTAAAAAAGTTCGCGTAAAGTTTTTCCACGAAGAGAGGGATGATTTGAACCCTTTAGATTATTTTCTGTGGGGAGTCGTTAATGTTACGCTAACAATCTGGAGACTATTAAGGCTTTAAGAAACGAAATGGAAGTTGTAAAGCCGGAACAATTGAAAGAGACTTTCAAAGTCGGGTTGATCATGTAGGGTACTGTCGGGCCAGCCGCGGTGGCCATTTCGATGATATTATGTTTAGTTCTTTTTTATAGCCAATTCGAATATAAACTTTTTAATGCTAAATGATTTTAGTTATAACCACTAGCTAACATTAGCTTTCTAAGTCGAATAAGCAAAGTCTGTCTTCTGTGTGCCCATGCAAACCTCGTAATCGGAGTATAGTTCGCCATTTTAAATATATATATAATCAGTTTCCTTCTTAAATTTATTTTAACGTTTTCAATTGACTTATAAGTACATATTTAACTTTAAATAAAATTTTGCTAATTTTTTAAACGAATTCAAAAGATTTAAACCATAAATATTGAAGTAAAGAATGCAAATCTCCCAACCGATATCTGCAAAGGATGCATAGTTGATCGTAGCTTCTTTATAAAGCCCATTCTCTTAGATCACGTTAAGTCTCATTAAACCATATAAAATGACAAAAACGAAATAAAATTAATATTCATAAAATTTTTTAACATATAAATTTACGATAATGCAGAGCCCTGTACAAAATTTTGTGATTATCGGTACACAACTGAATCTAACTGTCTTATAAGACCAACTACTGGAAATCACCCAAATTGTAAAAATAAAATCTGTTTAAAATACAACAAAACTGTAGTGATTCGCATTAAAAATTTACCACTAATAAGTTAACATTTTATATAATGTGGTTTGGGGTATAATACGCACAGGCTTATACGGACGGACTACAATTTTGCATGCTTAATGTTTGTGTTGTTGTAGTTGCAACTTGCTTTTATCATGTGTTGCAAAATTACCTCAGTAGAGCCTGCTAAAAAGCAAAAAATCATAACTTTGTTTTTTAAATTTTTTAGAATAAAAAATTTCTTTTCCGATTAGAAAAGGGGTTCTCAGTAAATGGTAATTGAGAATTTGATAACAAAACATGCGATTTAACTCTGCTAGACTTTTTTTTTGTTAAGTTTAGGATCTTTAAAAATAAACACAATTGATCGCTTAATACCAGCAGGATCTTGGATCATTCGATATGTAATATATTTTAGGTTAATAAATACGAAACCATTTTTTTATTTCAGTTTTGGTAAACATAAAGTCAGTAAAAATTTAAATTTTCAAATTAATTTTCCTTTAAAAATATTCGACTAAATTTACTTAAGATAATTGTATTAAAATAACTATTCGTTAAAAAAAGAAAATTTGACTTTTTTGTTAAGCACATCTAACTTCGATTAGTAAATTCCCAATCGTTTCGTTTTAATAAATATAGCTTTCAATTTCTAAACTAACAATTCGAAAACTTTTACGCAAAAATAACAAAAATGGTGGCCGACAAAAAGTTGGAAAAACTTTCTTCTTCTCTGTTCCCAAAAACATAAACATCTGTTAAATGAAGAAAAAAAAATAAACAAACTTTTTCATTTCCAATTTTACTATATGATTATCTTAAGAAACATTCTCGAGAAGAAATAACAACACAAAACCAAGAAAAAATCTTACTTTTTGCTGTCAAAAATAAACGCAAAGTTCAATTGCCATTGTAGCACGTTCTAAAAACGTGTTGATGCGTAACCAAAGAACTGTAGCTATTTATGTTTGCCACCAAAACGAACACACACATAAACTTATACTTGGCATCCTCTTTTAAAGTATAAAAGTTAAATAAATATACAAGGACTAAAAGCGATCAAGAGAGTAAGTAAAGATTGAAGTAGTTACAAGCAAACAATTGCATAGAGTGAGTAGGAACTTAAGAAAACGGAGTCAAGTGTAGAAGTAGAGGTAATAGAACATGGTATATTATAGAAACCAATAGAATCGTACACAAATACACACACACAGACACACACACATCTACAGCAGAAAATGCCGAAAGAAAAAAAAACTTGTAAAACCAATACCAGCTTACGACAAACGCCATCAAACCATCATTTCTAAAAGTGAGGATTTGACATAATTTTTGTGAATTTCAACAAAAACAAAAAAAGTTTCAAAACAACACAACTAGAAATAACAGACGAAAATGTTGAAAAATCGGAAGGAAAAGAAACAAAGTTTTAGCTTCAAAAGAGTGAGTGAATTTATGGTTAAATTATTCACTCATTCAGTCTGTCAAATTGTGATAGTGATATTTTTTATTTATTTTGTTTTATTTTACGAAGCAAAAGTTTGACAAAAAGAAACCTTCAAGTTAAGCCATCAAATTAAAGAAAAAAGGCTATTATTATAATGATTTTAATGAAATTAGAACATATTTTTTTTAATAAAATTTAGCGCTTTATAATACAAGAAACTATTTTTTGGCTAAAGATTAAAGTTTATAAAAAAATTAAAATAATTTTCTATTGAAAAATTGGGAAAAATGTATACTTATTGTAACATGCAAATTAGAGATTAAAATAGCAAAAAAGGCAATGAAAACTTATATAACGCATATTGATTTTAAACGCGTTCTATAATTGTTTTAATTAAAAAAAATTTTAACTTAAAGTATTCTGCTAAGTAATTTGATATGTTCACAAATTAGATATAGGATACGAATATAAGTCATAGACTTACCCTCTTATCCATTAACAATTTATAAGTTTATGGTTTTATTTATAAAGTATAAAAATTTCGTTTTTATAAACCTTTAACAAAATGTTCAACTGCAAGAATCCAAAGTATAACGCAGTATAATGTAAGGTAACACTTTAAGCCACGTTGTCAATTAATGCCCCATTTATTAAGTAATTTTAGAGATATTGTATTTTTATTGTGTTGTCTATTGTGTCTAACATAAGAAATTAAACTAAGTCTAGGAAATTTTAAGGTGAAACAAGGCGCGTTTTGGTTACCAAAAATCGTATAAAGTCTTATGATTGAATAATAAAATGTAACAGCTTTTTTTAACAAATGTAAAAGGTTACCTTCTTATAACGTCTTGAATAACTGTAAAACGAGTAAAAACGGGTAGAAATTATATTTTGGTACTTTTTTGGGGCCCCTTGAACTTCTAAACTAATAAACATAGAAATTTTATTTTAATTGTATTCGTCACATCTCCAAGAACTTGGTACTTTTTAGATATTCGAACTTATTGGGATAAAAATCGTACTTATTTTTGGTACTTTTTGAAAAAAAAAATATTTCTTTGAATTTTGATAGAATTTAAGAAAAGCTTCACTTAGCTTCTACTACTATTTAGACAACTATTTGAAAAAAAAAATGTTGACACTAGAACTGGGACTAAAAACGTACCAAAAAGAGGAAAAACCGGGAAATTGGGTTTAATAGTAAATTACTAGGCCGATTTGGATAAATTTGAAATACGAATTCTTTTAGACATAAAAAATAGTATGATATAATAAAATGTTA
>NDXZ01060269.1:0-19572 GCA_003055125.1 Paykullia maculata | reverse complement strand
ATTTTATTCATTTAATTCTCTTCAATTTTAGAAATTAGGTATGAAATGTAAGGTCCATGCGTTGTGGCGTGCGTCACGGAAAATAAGGTTTTTTTTTTAATTGTGAGTAGAATAAACTTTTTTTTAAGGTTTCTATATTTAACCCTTCACACATGTGGTGTGTATGTTGAAATCAAGTTTACGTAGCTCCCATAGGTCACCCAGGGTTGTATGTGGTATCAAACTTTTGGAAATACTTTCGAAAAAATCGGTATTGAAAACTGGCAAACTCCATCAATAACCGGCTGAGATATAAGCAAAAAAAAGACGACTGCCTCCTTTTTTTGTTTTGTTTTATTTTTTTATTTAAAAAGTTATTATATTTGTGTGTAAGACATTTCTTTTGGGGAATTTTAAAGAAAAAATTTTCGATTTTTAAGCAAAAAAAAAAATTTTTTTTTTTTCAAAATATAAGCAAAAAAAAAAGTATTTTTTTTTGTTTTTTTTACACAAAAATGATTATATTTGTGGATAAGACATGTCAATTGGAAAAAAAAGCAAAAAAAGTTTTTTTTTACACAAAAATTTTTATATTTGTGTGTTTTGAAAAAAAACTTACTAATATACACACATAGATACACGTAGTGAAGGGTATATAAGATTCGGCATAGCCGAATATAGCGCTCTTACTTGTTTTAAATCAAGTTCATATTCTGCTTTTAAGCAAATAAAAATTAAAATGTTTACAACAGAAAAAAAATCATAAGCATATTAATTTCTGTGACGTGCGTCACGATTTGAATTCTGGCGAAAATTGCATTAAAAACCTTTGCAATTGTTATTGGATTATCGAGGTTAGGAAAATTATAGAGTTAAAAAAACTTTAAGGTATACAAAAATACATTCATTCATTGCTACTGGAAGCTATGTTTCGCATTTTTCCTATGTTCTTATCAAACTTTAGCAACTTTTTAAAAAAAGTTTGTACGACGAAGTAACAAAAACATGCATCTTCATATTTTTTAATATCTCGAAAACTAGTAAAGACACCATTCTGAAAATATCAGGGTACTTAGACCATATACATAAATAATTTTTTGTATAAAAGTAATTAAAAAATTTGGATTAAGGTTTTTTGTGCTTTATTCTGAAAAATTTGCTAAAAATTACGAAAACACATTCTAACTTAAAAGTTACTTCCACTTTTTGTAGCGTGCGTAACGAAACATTGTGATCAATTATGTCACAACAAATACCTGTTACAAAATTATGTTTTATACCATTCGAAAGTACAAATAAAATCCTACTGAACACTACGTAAAAGTTAAAGGTATCTCTTCTAAAAGACCAAACAATTTTTATAATTTAATCTAAAAACATGTACGAATGTAGCGTGCGTTACGCAGAATTAGCCCATATAATACCTTAAACGACATACATACATACATATGTATGTACATAAGTTAAATATACGCCCAGCGGCGAAAAGAAGTAGTAAGCAGGCCTTCTGGAAGCCCTTATTTGTCAGACACAAGGGCTTATTGTCCCATTTCATACTCATACATTTTTTACACACGATGTCCTAGCAAGCCAAGGCCTTCTGCGTTCCCTTCTCCAGCAGGCCTTCTTTATTAGAATTTTTTTCCTTTTCTAATTTCGACAAGCGTCTAAGTGGTCTTTTATCCATTTTGTTTTATTTTTAGGAATTTATTTAAGAATTACAATTATTACCACGTAAAAAGTTCACAGAAAAAAACACACAACCGCTTTGTTATAAAATTTAAGTAAAATTTTTTATGTACATATGTACTTATGTACTTCCTGAGAAGGAAAGCGAGCATAAGTACTGGATCTAAAAAAAGATCTAGGCAGGTCTTACAGAAGGCCTTATAAATGAAGTCCTCCAAAAGTTCGCCGCTGGGCGTTTAAAATATTATGTAAAATACTTATACTCGTAGTTTGATGTTTCAATACAAATAAACTGATAATTTTAAGTTTCAAATGTTTGCTGAAATCCCAGACAATGTCTATATTTTTACTACAGCAAAGAACAATGGAGACAAGGGACTACGCTGTTTAACTTCGTTCGTAATAGAAATATAAACTTTGTATGGAACGGCTCACTTAATCGTGGCACGAGCTGTGTGACATGTTGCGCCGTCTTGTTGAAACCCCAGCTCCTGCTCATCATGGTTGTTCAATTGATGAACGAAAAAGTCGATAATCATGGCTCTATGGCGGTTACCGTTGACTGTATCGTTTTTAAAGAAGTACGGACCAATGACTCCACCAGCCCATAAAGCAAACCAAACAATCAGTTTTTCTGGATGTAACGGTGTCCAACATACACTTGCGGATTATCATCACTCCATATACGGCAGTTTTGTTTATTGACATATCCATTCAAAAAGTGAGCTTCATCGCTAAACAAAAGAGTTGTAAAGTAGTAGTTTACAATCTAAACTTAGTGTAGGGTTCCTACCGATCAGCCAATTCATTTGAATTGCCTTCAGCTTCATTTGAATCAACTTTGCATCAATGTGGCTTTTCCAAGTGAGACGGCGATCGAGATGAATACCAAGATATCTAACTTCCGCATTTTGGGGTATTATTTGATCATTGATCCGATTTGGGGAGCATGTATCTCTAAGCAAAGTAAACATTTCTGTTCATTAAACTTTATCTCCCTAATAGGCTGTGGCGAGGTAAAGAAATTTCCTTCCCTGAGCTTGAATACATAAAAAACGTTGAGTAAAAAAAATGTTTAACATATTTTTTTTTTTTTTAGTTTTATGAAAACATTTATTCATAATTTCATGGAAATCATTAAAAACGGTATAAATTTGTACATTAAGAGAAATACAAATAAAACAAATAATAATTCTTAAATAATACAAATTATGAGTTAGTGGTATGAAGTGAGCGAGTTAGTGAAAAGGATAAAGACGAAACTTAATGACGATTTAGCAGCTACACGAGTTTTCTTTGATAGCGTTTTCTCTTATCAGCCGCTCATCTTCAAATATATAATATTTATCATTAACTTTATCGGGATAGAATTGATTGGCCAGTTCAGCGGCTTCAGTTTGGCAGATAGCTTCGTTGAATGTTCCAAATGATCGCAAACTTTTGGTTAAGACAGAACGTTGATATCTTATTTTATCTTCGGCATGATCGATGTGTAAGACGTGGCAGAGCGGTAGGTTAGTTGCCAAATTAATAAGAGCTATTGAATCACCGGTGTTGACGACAACGTCAACGCCACCCTTCTTAGCCCACTGCATTATGCAAGAGACGACAAAGAAACAGGCAGCATTCATTGGAAATGATCGTATCAAAGTTGAATTCATACCGCGAAAGAAAAAATTCACACCACTCGACCCATAACCCTTTCGTATACAATCCATGTAACCTTTATATTTTGGATTTGCTGGATTGTCGGCTTGTATACAAGTCTTAATAACATCTATGGGGTAACTGACCAACCAAGAGCATATACCAGCAAAACCACCAGCGCATAGACCATACAAAATATTATTTTTACTGGGCTGTCGCATCATGTACTCATAACTGACAAAGTAAGCAGAAAAACCTAAAAGAGACATAGATTTTGTTTAAACTAAATTCATTTTATTAAGAAGAATTTTTTTTCGTTGCCAACCTGGTATATCGCGAGCTATAGTAAATGTTAAACCTTTCATTGTACCACGTAGACCTTCATGTTTGATAATATGTCTTAAACAGTCTAACGGCCCTTTAAATTTTGTACCATTTGGCACTTCATGTTGCAGTTGTACGCGTGTTTTAGCCAATTCCATTGGGGCACATACAATGCCCTGAGAGAATCCTGCTATACAGCCAGCTAATGCATGAGATGTTAAAGAGTTGGGATCTTTAGTATTTCTTTGAACATTTCCATAGACGCCAAAGACAATAGCATTTACAAATCCAATGCCACCCAGGGGACTTGTAATGCCACGATATAGACCAACAAATTTTTCCTGCCTCGCAATAGATGTCATACAATGCCATGTGCCTCTGTATTTAGGGTTTTTCGGATCTTGGGTTTGTAAATGAACTTTGACGGTATCTAAGGGATGGCCAACTATAACGCCGGCACAACCTTAAAAGAAAACAAAAATGTTAATATACATACATACATATGAATATATATTTTTTTAAATTTCGTTTTTCGTGTTCATACCTCCAATGCAACCAGCTAAAAAGTCCAGCGCCATTTTTGGGCTCCAAAAATTGTCGGTTGTTTTTAAATTGAAGTTGCCTTCTTTAGTGCTATCGATTTGATAAATTTTTAACTATAAAAAAAGAAAAATATATGAAAGTTTTATTTGCACATTTTTCCAATGCCCTTTCAAATAAGCATGAGATAAGTGAGTTTGTAACGTTGATCAGTTTTAATTTCCGAAATAGTTTGATCCTTAGAATGAAACAAAGCCGCAGAGTGTTTTAGGATTATTGTTCAAAGATTCATCTTTTCAAAAGGATAAAAACGGCTTTTTGTAAAAATATTTAAACGTCTTGCAAATAATCATAATTTTAAAATCTAAAATTTACAAATAAAATTTACAAACGCTATATTCGGCTGTGCCAAATCTTATACCCTTCACCAAGTGTTTGTATGTATGTAAATATGTAAGTTTGTATGTATTTACATGCCCGAAAGGTAGTTAAAGTGTTAAAAAACTAATTATTTTTTATGATATAAATTTTTGTCCATGTAGTTTTTTCGCCTATATCTTTGCAGATTTTGGGTCAATTAGTTCAATTTTGATCAAAAATGTCTGTAGTTTATTTCAAACCTGCAGAAACAATAATTTTTTGGTGTACAAAAATGTGGTTGTCTTTTTTTGCTTATATCTCAGTCGGTTATTAATGGATATTGCCGATTTTCTCGAAAATGTTTCCAAAAGTTTGATACCACAAACAATTCTGGATGACCTATGTGAGCTACGAAAACTTGATTTCAACCAACACATGGACAGAGAATAAGAATATCGCCAATGAATATTGTAGAAATTACAACCGGAATGACAAACCTATATATACCCCTGCCACATGTGTGAAGGGTAAAAAAACGGATTTTGTAGTATCAGACGAATTACTTTTTGAGTCTTGAATAAGAATGTTGTTGTATTTTTACATACTTGTGCATGTCGTTTAAACAACACATACTTACATCAATAGAAATGGACAAATGCAAAGTAATATCGATATTTTTTTTTATCGATACCAGTAAAAATTTGACTAATAAGTATTTATCAGATTTTGACAGATTTTGATGTGTTCGCCTGTCAAACGGCTTCTTTTATCGGGTACTGCAAGACTTACCGCTGCGTCAACTCTTCGAAAGAGCCGACTTGAAATGCTGGACACACATAACTTAAAAACAAAACAATGTGATCGAAACATAATGAACATGATATGCACAATGCGGGTGTGGAGAGGATCTTGTGGCCAGTTTTTTTTTTACAAATTAACAACATGAAATGCAAAACCGGAGCTAAGAAATATCGAAAATTATATGCAAGAAAAAAAATTTCGATATAGTGCAAAATAAAAAAAAGAAGATATATCGCACACCCAGTTCAAAAGTGACACAACCAAAAATTTTTAGTTTTTCAGAAATCGAAATAAACTGTTTTTGACGTAAATAAAAATAGTTAAAAACAAAAACGTTGGACCATTGAATTCGAGTTAAAACTATTTAGCACTTAGCGTAGGGATCTATTACCATTATATTTTCTGACACAATTAAAAATAAGTCACTTTTATGAATTGCAACTTTATACCAATTGAAACATAAAGAAAGACATAACTGTTTTTTAGCAATAGTTAACAACAACAAAAATACACTGATATTTTTCTTATAGATAAACAAGTGTATTGTGCATAGTTTAAGCAATAAATCTCGTAAAATGAAACTTTTGAGTTGTGTCACTTTTGAACTGGGTGTGCGATATGTATTTTTATTTTTTTTTAAATATTGATATATCGATATTTTTTTTGCAGGTGCTCGTCTATCTATCTTTCTGTTTGTTTGTTTGTGCCACAATCACGTCTAAGCAGTTGAACCAGTTTTAATAAACTTTCTTTAAAACATTGAAACATGTTTTCTTTTTTAAAATTTTAAGTAGGCGTGGCACTTTCTTTACAAAGGCAAACATTTTTATGACCTTAATAAAAATTATAATATTAATAGTCATTAAACTAAGCGCGAAAAATTTTGAGATTAATTGATTAGTTTTAGCAAAATTTATGAACATAGATTTGGATAAGGGGTCAGAAGGACATCCCCATACAAAAGAAATACGCAGCCTAAAGCATAAACAGTAGATTCAGATTAAAATTGTATATACAAATAAATATGATTCTTTTTAATATTAAATAAATGTTAATTAAAATGAAAATCATAGAGCTAAAAAGCGTTATCGCTTTAACGTAAATAGAAAAAACCTTAATAAAAAAAGATCCTCAATGGGTAAAATTAAAGACCCCGTTTTAAAAAAACTATGTGAGGAAAACAAAAGACCAGGGAAAAACTTTAAAGAAATGGGCCTATCATTGGATCCCAATAAATCAGTTTCCATACCTAACTTTAAAAAAGATCGACTGGAACTTACAAAACTTGTAAATGGATTTGTCCAAGAGCAAATCGATGAAGAATATAAACCAGTGGCAGTAAGAGGTCATGTTGTTAGCGAGTTAGAAGAAATGGCTAAACAAAAGACTGATTCACAGTTAAAACTACCCAAAGGTGTTGTTAGCCACCTAACTTTTTTTTTTTTTTTGATAAATACCAATTAAACTACAAAGCCATGGTAACAGATCGTCGCAGTTACGATCAGTGGACATGGAAAAAGTTTCGAATGAAAATTAAAAAGTTTATGAATATACCTGTACAGTTTAATAAATATTTGGAGAAGAATAATTCAGCTTTGGATCAAAAACTACCACGGCCCGAGTATAATTCGGATAGTGAGTGGTAGTTACTGTTCTGTAATGATTTGAAGTATAATTGTTTAGTAAAAATTAGTCTTATAAAAAAAAAAGTTTGCAAACATAACATAGAATTGGTCATTTATGAGATTATACACTGGTCGGCATATTTATTTTGACACGCTGCAATATTGACTTTTCGCTTATTGCTTATTGCTTATTATATATTATTATTATTATTGGACTGATGTCAGAAGTTTTGATTTCCACTTGTCCCCAAACAAAGTTTTTGTCGGTTTTATAAAAAAAAAATTTATAAAAAAGTGACACCCGTATGTCAGAAAGTATATATTTCGTTTATTGGAGTACGAGACGGGAGTTGGTTCCTCTTGATGGAATTTTCCTCTGGCAATAGATTAACCGGAGAAGCTTTTATTTTCCAACAAGATAACGTTTCATGTCATAATAGCAAGATGATCACAAAGTTTTACAAGTTCTGGTGCTTAAACTCAGTGATGGCACCGTCTATGTAAAGCGAATTTATTTATGGCATTACCTGAAGCGTTACATAAACGCCATATTATTTATCCTGCTTTTATTAAACTCAGCCAGTCCTAATACAAGCAAACTTAAAAAAGTGATCAGGTAAACACATGATATCTATTATCACATGCCATTAAGGAAAACCATTTTAATTCAATAAGTATTAGAATTCTTAAGTTTTTGAAAGGCCAGACTACGCCAGATACAAACATTTGGTACAAATAGTAGTCAGGGTTCAAATATCAAATTAAAAATACCTTTAACTTAACCTAATTATTAATGCGATTTTTTTAGCTTCATGATGTACAATGTATGTATGTGTGTTTGTATACATGTGTGTAAGTACATACATACATGTAGATAGGCTGTTAAGAAAAGGAAAAAAAACACGTTTAAAAATTTCAATCACGTGTAATTAATTTCAGATAGAAATGAAAACATTGAAAATGTTTTTAACTACATACTTAGTTTGTACTATTGGAAATTCTGTTGACAACAAAAAACATAATTGACATAATTATTATTCCAATTAGGGCTAAAGAACTATTGTGTGATACGCCTGATTTAAAAAACAAATATGTAATACATACTTAAAAAATCTTTATAACTGATAAGGAACAGTTTGTTTTGTTAAGGAAAAATACCAATTTAAAATTATTATAAAAAACTCGGCAAATTTTGAAAATAAAACAAACTAAAAATACTCATTAATTTTTAAAACGTCAACAAAAAAGTAATAAAACTAAAATTCAAAACATATTTTGCTTTGCATCTGTAGGTAAAAGAACGTTTGATTATTTTTTCTTAAATTTTTTTTTTTGTTAATAATCTCCCTACAGCATGTAACCTCTTTGACTTTTGTTTTAGAATTGAAAAAGACTCTGTTGTATTTTTTCTATTATTTTTCAAATGATCTAAGACAAACACGAGGATAGAATCTACAATAACCATAAATGCTGATAAAAATAAAAACGTTGCACGATTTTAAATTCTTACACGTGACATGTTGCTGGTAATATGTATTGCAAACTTTACAAAAATAATAAAAATATTTAGTATAGAAACATAATCTCGAGATTGCTATAATGAAATCATGGTTTTTTAAGATTTTTTTTATGTAACAATATATTGAAAATTGCGTATGAATATGTGTGACTACTTAACAATAATATCGTTAAATGATTTTAAAATATCAAGGTTAAAAAATGTCTATAATTTCTTCTATTTCTTGTGATATGACAACAATATTTTAAAAACTCCCCTCTTAAAATTTAGGTGAAATCATATTTTTTTATACATATGTTTATATGTATGTATAATTATTAATGAATAAAAAAATGTATCAAAAACCCATTCGTTTTTCTGCCAAATTTGTTAAATCATAAACTTCTTAACAATAAACATAAATAAAAACTTTATTTTTTATTTAAAATAAAAACAATTTATGTTATTGCATTTAAACTTTGAACTAATTTTTACCCGATTACGGTAAAGAAAAATTATAAATTATAATTTAACAAATGATATTTCGTTAGAATCGTTTTAATTAACCTATGTTCTGGGTTATGTGACGTTATATCAAATTAAATATGGCGCCCTCTGAAGGCTGTATTATGCTTAATTAGCAAATTTCATAAAGGTTACGACTTTTTGATACCTGTAATATTACAGTTTGCAAAATATGTCCTAAAATAAATTTGAATTGTATAGGAGTTGCCACGCCCACTTTGTACACTTTCTTTTTCATATTTTGCTTTCTTTACATATTTTGCTTTTGGTTCGATAGCATTCTTATCACGTGATTTGAATCTTCTATAAAATTTCCAATATGAGTGTTATGGGCTTTACGTAAATGATAAGGAAGTGAAGGTTGTTGATCCGTGGCATTTATACATCCTAGCATACTTTGTACACAATTTATTCTTTTCTCTGTCTCTATTATCTTGCTGAAACTAATTCGTCACCTTGTTATTATTATACGTGTTAAAAAGAGTTAGCAAAAATGTTTAGGTTCTTAAAAGACATTAGCAGCAGAAGATTTAAAACAATTGTTTAAGAAAAATTAATAGATTATTCTTATTTTAAAAATATTATAATTTTGTATGGTCAGGCAGTGCTTTTAAAGAGAAACAAAAGTTTTTCTTTACTTTCACAAAATCTTTTGTATCAAAAATTGCTTCTAAAGACCTTTTGTTATTCCTGTTATCACTCTTGTTTGAATGAGAATATCCTGACAAAAATTTCAATCTAAAAATAATATAGCAAAACAAAAAACTTGGTTTTTATTTAATAAAATTTAGACTTATGTTGTTTTTATACCCTTCACCAGAGGTGATAAGGGTATATATAAGTTTGTCATTCCGTTTGTAATTTCTACAATATTCATTTGCGACCCCATAAAGTATATATATTCTGAATCCTTATAGATAGGGAAGTCGATTGAGCCATGTCCGTCTGTCTGTCTGTCCGTCGGTCCGTCTGTTGAAATCAAGTTAATCAAAAATAAAAAATAAAATTTTTTCGAGATATAAGAAAAAACATTTTTTTTCGAGATATCGGCATACATATGTATGTATGTATATAAGCTTTAATCAATATGGGAATGAAAATAAAAATTCCATGAAAATAAAATAATCAGTTTTAATTGAAAATTTTTTTTTTTTTAAGGATGGGATCGATTTTTTATGAATGTATGTATGTATGTATGTAAATATTTACAACAAATAGTATAATCAACAAACAGGGCAATAATGCATATCAGTTGTCTACAAAATATTGCGTTGTTTAATATTTTTTTAAATTTATTTTTTATTATTTTTAATTTGATTTATTTTTATTTTGTTTAGTAAAACTTACACTTTTGCTTCCGTTTTCGTTTAGATGTTTGTTGGTTCTGGGTTCGAAACTCAACAATTAAACGGATTAAGGTAGTAAAAAAAAATAATTGCAAACAATTCTACCCAGTTGTACAAACAACACTTAAATCAAAAAAATTATATTTCGAATGTATAAAATGCATAATGTTTTAAGATAGTCTTACAAAATTTTTAATGTTTCTTCGGAAAAAAATAATTATAAAATCGCACACTCAAAACTAAAAAAATCTTTTACAAGAAATTATTTTTAATCTTTTTTAATTCTTTTTTTTTTAATTAAAACACACTTGTATTTGAAATTATTTATTTGAATAATCAATGGGCACTTTCTTTCTCTTCTATGGTTCAAGTAAGACTGAAATTCTAGGCTTAAGGAAGCATTAAATAATTTCGTTATTTTGGTATCTCAGCTAAATTGCTGATCTGTTCATTTAATCTATATTCTATTCGCAGAATGCAAACTACTTCCATGCGCAAGCATGTACGAGTTGAACGTAAAAGTTAAGAAAATGTTTATGTTTCTAAATGAATGAATCCCAGAGATAAGGAGATTTCAATAACGTACAAACAAGAACAAAATGTGTATGGGTATTTCCAAACTAAGATATAGGATGATTTGATTTTGAATCTTATAAGAAATATAAAGTTAAAATATGTGATATTTAAAAATATTAAAAACCGTTAAGCATCATCGATAACAACTCTAACAAAAATGTATTACATTATTTTGTTTTAGTGGAGCTTTACCCGGAATTTAGACATGCAAGTTGTATTAAAGTATAATAAAGAAACATTTCGAAGAAACAGCTAAATTTCTTATACAAGTTGCTTGAGTGTTTACACAGTCAAGTAAACATTAATTTCTAAAATGTTGAAGCAAAAATCACGTTTCTTCGAACAATACAACAAGTAAGAGTGCTATATTTAGCTGTGCCAAATCTTATATACCCTTCACCATGTGTGGCTATGTAATAAGAAGTTTATGTATGTATGTATGTATTTATGTATTTATATGCCCGAAAGGTGTTTAAAGTCTAAAAAACATATTTTTTTATGATATAAATGTTTATCCATGTAGGTTTTTTGCCTATATCTTTGTGGATTTTGGGCCAGATACTACAATTTTTTTCAAACATGTCCGTAGTTTATCCCTAAAATCGTAACGTGACTGATTGATTCATCGCACAGCCCAAACGCATAAAGCTAAAGACATGAACGTTGGACTGTGGGTTCCTCTTCTGTTGTATAGATCTACTAAGAAGGGATTTTTGGAAATTCAGATATTTAGGGGGTAAAAAAGGGAAAAATCGGTAGATTTATATCTGCTAAACTAGACAAGATACAAACAAAATTTAAAAAGCATTGTATTCTACTCAAAAATAATTGGAATTTGAAATTTGGGAGCCTGGGGGGTGAACACGGGTAAAAATTATATTTTAGTACTTTTTTTGGGGCCGTTATAACTAATAAACAAAAAAACAGAGACATAATTTAAATTTAATTTTTTGGAAAATCAAACGTATAGGGATAAAAACGGGAAAAACTGTTAATTAATGAATAACTGGTTCGATTTGAATAAAATTTACGTGACAAAAAAGGGGAAACTTTATGTAACCAGTTTGGGGTGGCGAAGCAGCCCCTAGTATTCTATAAAACATGTAAAGAACAGTATAAATTTATTAATTTTGTTGTTTTTCTGACTTAATTTTTTCTCCGTTTCTAATGTTTTGCTACATGGTTTAGCGCGGGATACTTGTATTTAACATTGCTTTTGAGTCGTGCATATTTGATCCATTGAAGCAAAGCAGTTATTGTGAAAAGTTTTAAATAAATACATTTTAGATAATTTATTAAAATTATATATTAGCAAATTATAGGTCTGCTAAAAAAATTCTATAACTTCCGGAACATTGGAAACACCCATACGTTTTAAAGAAATTAATTAATATAATACGTTATAAAACATCTTTATAATTTGTGTATGGCTTAATACTTTTGTGTCATACTCTCACTAGAATCAAGTCAGATTCATAATATTTTTCTTTGGACGCTATTCAAAAACCGATATTCCTTTGCCTGTCGTTATCAACAACTGATACAACGTTCAAAAGCAAATATATGTTTTTTCCAAGCCCATTTTAAAATTATCCCTATATATAGATAGGAAAGTCGATTCAGCCGTCTGTCTGTATGTTGGTTGAAATCAAGTTTTCGTAGCACCAATAGGTCACCCAGAAACTTTTGGAAATATTCCCGAGAAAATCGTTATTGAAAACTGGCAATAACCGGTTAAAATGTAAGCAAAAAAAGACAACCACCTTTTTTTTTTTTAGACAAAAAAATATTGTTACATACATACACATATGTCCAAAGTAGGTACCCTGATATACTATTACATTTTTCCAGTTTTTTTTCCAAAAACGCATAAATTTTTTTACAAACTTTACATGGTTTTAATATAATATAATATTAATAAAAGAAAATCCGTTAATTTAAGACATTTTTGTTAGCGTTCAGAGGAAAATTTATAAAAAATAAGAAAATTTTTGTGGCCCATAAAATAGGTACTTTGCTAAATATTTTCGCATATTCCAAAAGTTTACTCATATCGTCCCAGTGTTCGATTAATCGAACAGTGGGTTTTTATGCGTTTTCTTCTTTTTGAATTAAAACTCTGATTTTTTTTGTTATAAAATTAAATACTGTAAGGTTAGCCTTAAATGTAAACCCAAAAGTTCTTAATTTTGTTACAAACTCAATATTAAACTAGCTACGAACCACCAAGCTTTTTTAAGTTATTCGAAAAAAAAAATTCTCTGGGACGATATGGGTTAAGGTCGAACTGAACATTTCAAGGTTGGTTATCTAATTTTAATACAATAATATTTTAATATCAATACTAATAATCTAATGATAGATGGGTCGAGCACAGCATTGAACGGAAGAAGAGGGGAGACTTGTTAAAAGGCTTCGGGAATAGAATAAATCCTATAAATTTATAACACAATAGAAAGACGTTGTGCTATGAAAAAAACCAGCCCAACTGCTGATGGATACATAGCAATGCTTGCGAAACGAGACTCCTTTAAGTCCTCTAAGGCGATTACAGCTGAAATAAATAATCAAATTTAGCAAGAACTGTGCGACGTCGTCTATGTGTTAATATCTTCCGGGACGAATAGCTCGAAAAGTTCCATTGCTAAAAAAAAGTACATTTGCAGAAGAGCAAAGAATTTGTAAATCGCCATAAGACATGGTGTGGCCCAGAAGAAACTAAAAATTGGCATAATATACTCTGGAGTGATGAAACTAAAATTAATTTGTTTGGAAAGGATGCTGGGCGGAATGTGAGAAGACCAAAAAGTCAACATTTCAACCCACGTTACACTAAAAGAAACAATAAAACATGGTGGCGGCAACATCATAGTTTGGGTAATGTTTTTCTTTGGGTGGCGTAGGGCCTATTCTCCTAATTTCGAATAAAATGACCAAGGAAGGGTACAAAAATATTCTGGAAAATATTATGTTGCCTTATGCTGAGGAGAAAATGCCATTACGTTGGTGTTTCCAGCAAGATAATGACCCGAAACATTCTTCGAAGTTAGTAAGTGGAAGGTTTAAGTAAAAAAAGTTAGTGTTATGGAGTGGCTAAGTCAATCACCCGATCTCAATCCAATTGAGAATCTTTGGGGATATCTCAAAGTTAGACTTACAAAAGAAAATATTCCAAACAAGACTCAGTTGTGTTAAAAAGTGCAAGAAATATGGTATAATACTTCTCTTGAGACCTGCCGCAAGGTAATCTCTTCTATGCCCAACAGATTAGATAAAGCTATAAAAAACAAGTAAGAGCGCTTTATTTGGCTGTGCCAAATCTTATATACCCTTCACTACGTGTATTTACGTAAAAAAAATATATTTTTTTTTTGCCGAAATCTCGAAAACAATTTTTTTTAATTTCTCAAAAGGCATGTCTAATTTCTGATACCAATAACGCGTCCGTACAACAGCGGGGGGCTGAGAAAACTTGATTTCAAAAGACGGTAGTCGTCTTTTTTGGCTTATATCTCGGTCAGTTATTAAGCGATTTTACTGGTTTTCAATAGCAAATATCTCAGGAGAATTTCTGATTGTTTGATACTACTAAAGCGTCCGTACGACGTGTTGAAAACTTGATTTCAACAGACGGACAGACAGACAGCCAGATATGGCTCAATCGACTTCCCTATCTATAAGGATTCAGAATATATAGATACTTTATGGGGCCACAAATAAATATTGTAGAAATTACAAACGGAATGACAAACTTATATGTATATACCCTTGTCACCTCTAGTGAGGGGTATAATAATGGTGGACATAGTGGTTACTGATGCAATAAAGCTTAATCAACGCCATTTATGTGTAAAATGACTTAAAATTCCTTTCATTTTTAACATTTTCTTTTAAGTACCTATTTTTATGACCAAGTGAATTTTGCTTTTCGTTATTGTAATTTATTTTTTAATAAAAAATAATAACTTTTTTCTTATTATTTTTTTTTTGTTTATTATTATGCTTCGAACAATAGAAATGTACTAAGAATGAATTTTAGTTAACATAAAATCGAAAAATATTCGTTTTTTATAATTATAACGATGGTACCTATTTTAATAGCCACATGTGTACATAAACTTGGTGAAGGGTATATAAGATTTGTCACAGCCGAATAAAGCGCCCTTACTTGTTATTACTATTTTCAAACTTTAGGATAAGAATATGCTGTATTAAACTGCATTCTTAAAAGCTAAATATATAAATAGAGAACTACAAATGTAGAGACAGTGAAAAAAACTATATTTAGAATTTGAATCCTAGACACAGTTTAACTTTGATGATTTTTTTGTTTATATTGAGCAAATGTTAAAAAAGTACATGCAAATGTGAATTTGAAAAATTTATTTAATATCCTTTTCTTAGGAAGGACAAAAAAGCACAGCGAATGAAATACACTACAAACTAAAAAAGTCTATGTATTTACAAAAGCAAAAAAAGGACATCCCAGCAAAACGCAAAAGTACTGCAGCTGCACTACTTACCCGTTGGTATTTAATACCATTATTTTAACACAGCGATGTCATTTGAGGCAAGCGCTTACCCCCTCCCTTACAAGTATGGATTTTGTGAAGTCATTGCTTTTGAAATGTTATATAACTTCTTGCTTTTAATGAGTAAAAAAATATTCAATTAATTGTATGAACTTGCAAAACTCGTTAAAAAATGTATTATATACGGCGTTCTGAAAACAAATATAAGGTTTATTATTTCTGTACGTCACGTTTTGCAGAAACATTTAGACAAAACTGTTGGATTCAACTTAGAAAACGTCATGAGAATCATAAGCATCTGTCAAAAATATAATTACCAATATTTAAAGTATCTTAAATCAAATGTAAATTATAATAACTAATTTAAGTGGCTGCCAACAATTTTTGCGACAAAAACGTATGCAGCCTAGTAGATATCTAATAAATCAGTAACTGCGTTTCACGTTATAATCTTCTCAATAGAAAACTACATCGCAGTAATGCAGACGGCATGTGAAACCATTGAAACGTATGTTATTGAATTGGCGCAAGTCATTATCAAGTTTTTGCTGGGATGCTTTGTTAAAAATTGTAAACTAAAAGAAAATTTTAAGAAATATGTTAAATGATTTTTAATTCTAAATTAAATATTATTTTTAGTTTTCTTATCAATAACTGATACAGCCTATGACAGATTTACGACCTAATGACACTTTTTTTCACAAAATTCACATAAAAAAGTAAAAAAGTTTAAGTTCAATAATCTTTTTAGTTTTTGCTTATAAATCTTACTATACGAGAGTTTGCTAAAAATATGAAAAGCAACTAATTTTTATTCTTGATTATCTCTGAATTTGTAAAAAGGAATTGAGACTACAAATGTACTATGTTTGCATATTTATTATAATTCGTTTTTAATTTTTTCATTCGAACTTGCCGATGATAACCTTCAATCATGCATTTGTATTAAAACCAATTTATGGATTAATTTTCTTTTTAATTCAATTTTGAGTTTGTATGTATGTATGTACATACATACTTTAGGTGCATTGCACTAATCATACGAACAATATAAATTTAAACCTACCTTTTTAATGTCGTAGATTAGACAAAGCGATGGGTTTGCGGCCATTGTTTTATTATTTTATTTACACACTTTTTAATTTTTAAAAATAAAACGATAATAAATGCAAATATTTTTTGTTTATTTTGATAACTTTGAAAAATAAAAGTTCCCCACACAGGGCGCTTAACGTAAAATTTAATATATATTTATATACATACATACGTACGTGTGTATGTACATAAAAAAGTAATTTTATTTTGTGGTTATCAATTATCGAACTGGATGAAAATATTTAGCTTCTTTTACATTTATTGACCTAAAACTTTTATTGATTCTAAAATCCTACTAAAAAATGGTTGCTGTTTAATAAAGTCAGTTTCGAAATAGAAATACTGCGCGTTGTCGGCCGTAAGCAACTTTAAGAAAGGTATTTTCAATACTTTTTGACATTTGCAAGGGCACGTTTACACAAGGTAAACTTGTAAGATGTCAAACTTCATAAACAAATCTCTGTTTATATGGAAGCGAAAATGGATCAACTAGACTTTCAAATTGGTCGGGTATAACTACAGTGACCATCCGTTCTGTATTTTACAGAACAGTACTGTATTTGAGAGCTCTGTTCTGTATAAATTATTCTTATGTCAAAACCATTAAAATGTTGTGTCAAAATAATATTTTGTTAAACATGTTAACATAATTTTTGTTCTAACATATCGTAAAAAATCATAAATAAATATTACAATTATGTCTGTAGGCTAAAAGAAAAAAGTTGTTATATTATTTTGTTTACCAAAACAGTTGGCAGCAATAATTTTAACATTGGTAAAGTATTTTTTGAGCAATAAATTTAATGTGGTTTTTATTTTGTTGTATTGTTACCTTTTATAAATTCACCTTGGGATACCATCTATCAATAAGTTGAACTACTAAAATAGGTTCCTTTGAGTAAAAATTCCGTATCGAAATATGTTGAATCCAGTTTAATTATAATTATGAAAAAAAATTAATTGAACATGTTGATCTGAATAATTTGATAATCACATCTTAAATTACACAAAAAATATTTAAAAAAAGGAATCAGAATAATAAGTCTGCAGATAAGCGTTTTTATAACAAAATTAAGCTATAAATTTAATTGTATAGAATTTAAAAATATCTAAAAGAAAATGAAAATTTATTAATCAGAAAAATATAAAATTTAGCTGTTTTTCTTTTTTTGATATGTCAATATGTGTAAATTTTTATGTAAATAATTTTTTTGTATCTTTTGTACAACATATTTTTGTATTTATAAGAAATCAGGGTATTAAAATGAATTTTTAATTGTTTGTTTGTACAAGAAAAAATTAAAATAATTGTTTAATTTTTACTTGTTCAGTATTTTGATTAAAAAAATATGGTCACCGTAGGTATAACCCGCCTTGATTTTGCCAAAAACAATCTGAAAATGCAACAGAACTATTAATTGAAAACAAGACGAATATGAATAGTTGTTAAATAATTTTTGACAGTAGGTTTTTAAAAAAAATTTGTCAGAATTTGCCGATTCATACATCTTATCATTTATGCTTTGCATTTTTACTTTTTTTCTCATTTTGGTTATTTATTTATTTAAACATAATTTTAAATCTAATAACTTTTACAAAACACATACGAGTATATGCATATGTATGTACTTACTTATAAAATATTTTAGTGCGTTTTAGTTTAAATGTAAACAAGTTCTATAATCATTGACAGATCAACTACCAATTTTTATATCTAATTATTTAAAAAATGTTTAAATAATTTTTGGAGGTTTTATAAATTGCTACATATATTTTTTTCTCCATAGATGGTGCCAAGATGGGTCGAAGACATTTGTAAATCACTTTCTCCTTGGCATTGTCTTTTGATTTTTCCTAAGAATTGTATTTTACAACGTTTATAAAATTATTCAAAATTAACTGAAAGCGTTCCACAACATACGTAAATAAATTCAATGGGTCACGGCATAGTTTTTCAATTTTCCGTTTTTTTTTTCAAAGTTGCAGCAACGTATGAAATATTAAATAATATTTTTGTTTTGTATGTGATGAAAATCGCCTGTTTTCGTTTTGAATTAATGTGATGAGTATCGATCAATTTTGATTTTAATATTTGACCTAATACCGCCATATTTTTGCCATGATAAAAAATGAAATGATAAATATTAAAAAAAAAATTATTTTTATGCAATTCAAGGCGCTGTAACGAATCGGAATTGTATATTTTACCTAAATTTTCATAAGTAATATAAAAAAATTATTTTTGGTGAAAATATTTGTCTCTGAAAAAATAACTTTAAATTAAATTAAATAACATACATTTTTATCAGTAAAATTTTAAACGTTGCCGTTTTAACAATTAGAAGTTCTGCATTTTCCATAAAATTTAATTGCTAAATATATTTAAGGAAGAACTTATACGACCAATTTTAAAGTAATATCAGTCGCTTGAGATAAATTCATTTTATTATTTATTTATATTTGGCCAACCAACATTATAATAAAATCAGTCACCTAAATGGAAAGAAAATAGCTCCTCATTCCTCTTGTCGTTATTGGTACACTGTTTGTCGTAAAAGTGGCGGTTGGCAAAGTGCAGGATTCCTATTCCCCAAAATGGTTACAATTTGAGTCGTAGCGTGGTCGGTACGACGTCAAATGCGTTGGCCGTAGTCAACTTTAGAACGACCAATATGTGTTACTTGGGATATCAATTTCTCTTTTTCATTTGCCAATCGCTAATATGTATTTAGATAACTGTTGGTATGTAGTATGTATAACTTTAATGAATAACATTAAAAAAGCAAAGAGGTGTCGGGCTTCAATCCCACATCATTTGATTTTCCAAATAATATATTTTGAAACAAGATCCTTTGAAACATCAAATACTGTTTAGAAATATCAAATTTATAAAACCTGATTGTTGAAAATAAGTCTCTCACTGCTACAAATGTAGCAAAAGTTTACACAAGTTTTTATAAAAAACATAAATTAAAAAAAAAACATTTCACGTGCTTACAGCGTGGCCAAATCATACTATATATTAAGATTAGTTT
>NDXZ01060221.1:0-12691 GCA_003055125.1 Paykullia maculata | reverse complement strand
AAATAGCGCCAATAAAATATGTTAAACTATTTCATATATGTACATACATATGTATATTATTGCCAATTTCAAGGTAATGTGTCTCATAAATAAATTATTATTTTCTATTTAAATTTAACAAACTAAATAAATACATTCACTTTGTTTTGAAAACATTTTTTAATGCAAAAATAAAAAAATTACTCATGTTTTAAAAAGCATGAGTAATTTCACATTTTTGTTAAAAATTAACCAATTGCTACTGTTATTACCAAACAATAGAAACTGTAAACGCTTTTTAGTATTTTAAATCTGGCAGCACAATTAATTGAAACAAAGTATATGGCTGGCTACCCCAGAAAGTTACCGGATTCTCTTGATATTAATACATAATAGAGAGTCCTCTCTAAGGGAATTATTTAACCAAATTTTATGTTTTACAATAAACTGAGAAGCAAAGATGTTAAAAGAACAATTAATACTATGTATATGGTTACCTCTACTCTACCATTTCATACATCTAAGAGTCGGAAAAATATTTATTTGGATTGAGTTTTGCTAATTAAAAATATCTAAATTTATACGTAATTGTTTTATAATTTCTAGCTTAAAAAGTTTTAAAGATCGAAGAATAATTGTATTGAAAAGTTTTTATAGGACCTTAGAAGACCAGTATTGGTTTTATCAACAATTAAGCACTGAACTTCTGCTGATCAAAACTTTGTCAAAAAATAAATTAAGTACCTTCTTTAAGAATACGCTGAACCATTTGCATTTTTAAATGAGAATCGATTAATTTTTAAAACATCCAATGACAAATCCCACTTCAATCTTGTTAACCTTTTTTTTATAAAAATTAATACTTAATCAAAAAGCAATTTGCGATCACTACAAGGCTAAAAGAGACTTAATAACTCCCAAAAGGTATGAGTTCTTTAAATATAACAGAGTTCTGATGGATCCGAGAGACAACCCTAAACGTTATTCCAAAACAAAGTTTAAAAAAGAAATTTTGTTCTGAAGAGAAAAAGTGTAAATTTTGTTTATTACTTTTTTAATTCACAGTTAAGATGATAAACTTCAGGCAAAAAAATCTTTTACTATACAGCTGTGATCTAGCGATCATCTCCAAATATGACCCGGTTGTGTTTGTAAATCAATCGGGTTCCGTTGTCATTGTTTTGTGATGCAGTCGCCATAATTCACATTAATTTTCTCTTTAAAAAAAAAGGAAATGACAATCATTGATGAATATTTTACGAAAATAATGGTTTGGTGCCAAAATGAGTCAGTTGGCCAAAAACAAAGGTGATGACGTCAGTTTTTGACAAACACGTGGTGAAATACTAAAAATCGAAAATTAATGGGACCTATGTTTTCTGTAACAATAATAAACAACAGCAGCAGCTTGGTATCTATATGAAAATCTATTTTTTTTAGAATTGTCCTGAATATTTGTATATTAAAAAATAAAAGAACAAACTTTTTTTATTAAACTTGCATAATAAGTCACTGAATAACTTAAAACAAGATACGCTATTTTGCATATTACACAAAATAAGATAATTTTTAACAAAATTAATAAAATCTTATTAATCAAATTAAAACATTTTTAGCATTTTTCCGTGATTAATTTTCCAATTCAAAAAAATAAATTTTACATTTTTAATAACAAAACTCCAATTTGAAATTTAGTTAATTCCACTCACAAAACACTTGTTTAAGCCCTAGTGAAAATGCCCTATAAGCATAAAAAGATTACTCTTTAGTGAATTATGTTTTTTGATTAAATTGTAAGATTTGTTAAAAATTTAATATGTACCTACATACATATGTATGTATGTATCTATGTGTATCGCAACAGTGTGGGCAATATATACATAAATGTATATACATACCTATATACATACATATAGATATTTCTTTTAAGGAAATGGCACGCTCAACATAATAGCTGTTGTCTAGTGTAACGGTGTAACAGCTACACCAATGCATCAAAGAATTTTATTAGCCAAAATAAAAATAAAAAATAGAGTACGTAAAATAAAAATCAAAAGAGAATAGGTATAATAATTTTCAAAATACAAAAAGAAAGATTAATGATGAAATAAAAGAAAACAATTGTACATATGTATGTAGGTAGGTACATATGTATGTTCATACATACATATATGACGTTGAAAATGAAATAAAACAGGAAATACAGAAATAAACGTAAGAATATGAAAATATGTTTGGAAAATTAATTAATTAGGTTGGTTTGAAAAAATAAATAAAAAAGTTTACGACTTACCTTTTTACAACAGTTTCTTTTTTTTTATATGATTTTATGAAATATTATTTTTTACACAAATGATGATTATAAAAAATAGTTTTTTATAGTAAAATTTAAACTCTGTGGGGTAAAAACAATCTCCTCGTTGTAGTTTGTCGTTTGAAAACCCCTCTAGGAAAATAAAAAAAGTTTTTGAAATTCACATTTAATCAAATTTAAAAAACATTTGATTGTATTCATTAATAATAATAATTTTATCTGGATTTTAAGATTTTATTTTGTATTATGATCGATGTATGTATGTTTACCTACCTACAAATTTTTGCCCTATGAAAATTTAATTTTAAAAAATTCGCTTAAAAAATGTTTGGTAAAAGAAAATTGTTTAAATTTTTTTTAAGGGAAGAACATTTTCTACAAATACCTAGATAAAAGATCCAGGAATTTATCAAATTAAATTCTTTGCAGCAGAAACATTTTAGACTTTTTTAAATAGAAAATCAATTTAAATTGTTAGTAAAATTTAAAAAAAAAACAAAAATCCGTGAAATTCTTAATCTACTAATTACTGGCAACTCTGGATTTAACCAAAATACAAAAAAGAAGAACACATCATTACTGTTGTTGTTTTACAGTTTTTTCTCTTCAGTTATTCTTTATGTTGTTATTTTGTTGTTGTTACTAGTGTATTTATAACATTTATGTACATACATATGTATGTAGGTATTTTCTGTTTTTTGTTTGTTAGCATGTAGCCAGTTACTAAACTTAGACAGCAACTGCAACAAATACTTAGGCAATATGTCTACTAGATATTGTCGTTTAAAATAGACAATAAGGCACACAAACAAAAAAGAATATCAGAAAATACCTAACACTCATGGAACAACAACAAACAGCACAAATGAAATATAAATAAAACATTCAACAGAAGAAACCAATTAAAGAATGGCTGATCAAAATGTCTAATAACAAAACAAGCAAAATATGCGGCTAAAAAAGGCAACTAAAGAACTTTTAAACACAAAAACAAACATAAATTGCAACGGTAAAAATTCTAACTACAACAACTGCTAATTAATAGCAGCAACCATTAACAAATATCTATTATGTAGGTACTAATTTTGATTTAATACAAATTTTGCTCTTTTTCTAGCTGTAAAAATATTTTTTTATTAGGCTTGTAAACACTTTTTTGCTTTTAAACTTATTACCAATTTTCTTCAAAGGTTTTTTCTATTAAATTCCACTTTTTAACTAGTTTTTTTAACAAAAAAAAACTTTTTTTTTATACATATGATATTTTTTTCTTATTTTACATTATTGTAAAAATATTTCAAACACTTCGTTTTTTTCTTCTCTCTTTCAATACTTGGCAAGTTAAACAAGCAGATACAAATACAACACACACAAAATCGCACGCGTTTGTTGTTGTCTTCTATCAATCGAATTCCAATAACGTCTATACACGACCAAAGCTCCCGTTTAACTAAAGATAATGGAAAATTAACCTGTAATTTTTCTCACATCTCTCAACTAAATTTAAATTAGTAAATGCGAAGAGTTGTAAAATTTGGTACTTTTAGTGCGTTTTTACATGGTGATAACAGCTTGTGAATGATTTCTATTAAAAAAATGTTTTCATGTAGAGTCTGACATTTCATACCAGCAAGAGAAGAACAAGAATTATATGTATACATATATACCTTCTAACAGCCATAACCACAATATATTTAACCTGCTGTATTATAAGCACCACCTTAACAAAGACAACGGAAGTGAAATAGAGAGCAAAATTGATGCTAAATATTAGGCCGCGCAGCCAATTATTACCGGCGGTGGCAGTGTTTGCAAGAAAACAACGGCTTATAAATTTATTAAAATACATATAAGCAAATAAACATATTTTGTTAAATTAGTAAATTTGATAGTAAATATACATATATACAGTATTCATATTTTAGAAACCTTAATGTATTAAATCAAAATTAATATTAAACATTTCCTTTAGGAAAAAAATTTTAATACAATTTATATAATTTATTTAAATAAAAGTTTAATTCGAAAAAAGTTTTAATAAAATATTTATTAATAACTAAAAATTAAACTTATGAAATTTAAAAAATTTGTTTTTACCAAAAAAAATTTTGCATATTTTGCCTAAATTTTTTTTGATATTTTGTGGTAATAAAATGAATATGCTTTAAAGTACATAGATTTGTGTATATATGTTTTTAAAATAAAAAACTAAAAAAACGATACAATGCGTCAAAAATGTGACTTTTAAAAAATTAGCCTGCGGCGACCAGCCGTTTTTTTTAAGTCAGACGACTTGTAGTGGTGCACTAACTTACATGGGAATAAGAATTGTAAAGGAAAGTAATTAACATAATAATTACAATAAAAAAAATCTATTATAAAACAAGGAAAATTATAACATTCAGAATTATTTATTCTAAATTAATAAATAAAGGTAAATTAATTTTAAAATTAATAATTGTAACTATCGCTTGCAGATTTTTCTGGGTTGCTTAAAAGTGCAGTATTGTTAGGGGCTCCAGTACACAATTTTTATGGTCTCTGATTATAATCGAATCGAATTAAATTTTTTAATCGCAAAAGACTTTTGAATAAAATTTTGGTGACTTCCTGAGCGCATGTTGTAGTAAATTCTTTTAGACTTTAACACACACAAAATTAATATTGAACTGCTTGTAAAGAGACATACTTTAAAATGCAAAGACAGAACAATAAAGTTTTTTAAACAGTTTTATTTCGTATAAAAAGATGTGTGTGTAATAATGGCTAGTTAAAATATTACAAAAATGTAGGTATTTAAAAAAATACTTTAAGGAAAGCTGAAAGTAACATTTTCATTAAGATTTTCTTAAATTATTTTCTCAAACATTAATAAATGGTTTTTATAACAAACTTTTAAACAGTAATACATAAACTTAACTACCAATATATATAAAAAAATGATATTATGACAAAGATAAAATCACAGCACAAATTCGTACTTTCCTGCATGAATTTCATTGGTGCATTTTGTTTATTAGCATTTACATCCAGTCGTCATCTGCATCTGATAACAAATCGGATGGTATATGATCCTTACTATTGTCAGGATTTTGTTTATTAAGTGTATCAACCACTAGGCCAGCCAGTTGTGAACAATCAAATCTATTTAGATCCTCATTATTCTCCAAAATAGTGCTCAAAATTGCTTTGGTATCTAGCGTTAGTTTGGATTTTTTGAAAGGTGTCACGTTGTGAGTAAATGCTTTCCTTTTACTTTCAACTGCTTTTGCCATATTGTTCATGTGCATTACGTCTGAGCTTTTTTTATTAGTCGTAACAATGTTGTTGTTTGTCTTTTTTGTTTTAAAGGGGTAGGTCGGTTGTAGTAGTAGTTCGTTTTTTTCAGATATTGAATCGAAAGATGTGGTGGTGGATTTCAATATAGGATTTTGTTGGGATTTTGAAAAAACTTCTGTAAACTTCGGTTGGGATTTTAAATTATAATTTTGTTGCGTTAGTTTTAAAAGACTGTCTTTAAATTCTTTTTCAACCTTTTCTTCAAAATAGGAAGTGTTTTGGATGGTGGTTTTATTAAGGGCACTTTTTGATCGAGTACATCTTTTCTGTGATATGGAAATTTCCCAATTTTCCTCCTTACTTTCAAACGTTTTTTTCGAATTTTTGCTTGATGATTTTTCAGATGTTTTTTCAAGTTTTGGCAAATACTCTTCCGAACTGTAATCCTGCTTAATACTATTTGAACTTGTCTGATTATATGAATTATTGTTTAAAAAACCGTTTACTTTTTTAAAATGAGATGGTATAACGCCATCTTCTGCATCATTTATTTTATTCATATTTTTAATACTTGCACCTTTTTCTGGTAATTGTTTCCTAATAGTTGCAATTGTATTCGTTTTCGCTACATTTTTATTGATTGTTTTAGTTTGCTGGCGTTCTTTTTTAATTGCTCGCAATTTGTTTGTTGTAAACACAGGATCTGCTATTTCAAAATCATCCGATGAGTTTACTGAATATTTCGAAGTTGTTGTTTTTGTTAAAGCTGGTGTGTTTTTCATAACATTATAAGAATTTTTAGGTATTTGTGTACGTTTGGTTGAGGTATTTAGTTCTGTTTTTATAACATTATTTGAAATTTCTTCTATTTTTACAATATTATTTATTTCAATTTCATTTCTTACAGCAGGTTTTAAAGGTGACACAAAACTTTCTACTCCACCCTTATTTTTATTGGGCGGTCGTACAGAAGATTTTTTTTCTGTTGTTTTAGTCAAGTAAGTATCAATTGATGGCTGATAGTTGCTAGAACTTTTAAGGTTTCCATATTTATACCAGCTTAGTGGTACTTTAGCAGTTTTCATTAGATCTTTTCCCGTGGGTACGGTGCTTATAACGTGTTCCGGTTTAAGAAACTTCACAAAACGTTGCATTTCAGCATAACTGGAATGCTCGGAGTATTCAATGCCTATTAGATTAATTTTATTGCTGTAACGAGGTTTGCTATCTTTCTCCCAACCACTTGGCCGTATAGCGAAAACGGCATCGTATTGGTCTTCGTATAATTTGAAATATTCTACTAGTTCCTTTAAAAAGTATAATACAAACAAGTTATTTAAAAAAATTTTTAGAAAGTTTCGCTTAAAGCTTACCAAATACGTTATTTTACCCATGGCTAACACATGCATGCAGGCCTCATTCGGGTCTTCTACCAACAGTTTATTGAATCGTTCTTCATCAATGGCTTTAAGAGCCTTATAACGATTAGCTTCAGCCCACACTTTAAGATCATATATTTCTGCCAGTTCTGCCCAAAATTTTTCCTTCCCAATTACATACGAGCCACATATATAGAGTACACGTTTACCAGGATGTTTCATATGAAATTTTTCTATTAAATCTTTTGCCTTATTTATAGATTCATACTGTGTACAAAAGGCATATTTATTTGATATATAAGTGGTGTCTAAGTAAATGGTATTTATGTTATGATTCCAAAATATTGGTTCAGATTCCATTCCAAAGTAGGCCCTAAAATCACCAGTGTGTAACATGCATTTACCGGTATCGAGAAATTTAAAAACTAACATAATAGCACCTGGACAATGATTAGCATCTAACGCCGTTATTTCTATATTGTTTATCTCATACGGTTGATTCAGCTCTAATTCATGAATATATTGTTCTTGGACTGGTATAAACGTGCGTAATAAACGAGCTGAAATCAATATATAAAATCTGTCAGTTTTTGAATTTGAAAACGGTTCACATACATATTTATTTTATGTGGAATCCAACAATTAAGACTAAAAGAAATGCATTAAACATAAATTATTTTTATAATCAGCTTACCCGTTATTGGACTCATGTATAGAGGCATCGAAAAAGATTTTGTCAAACCAATATAGTGGTCGGCATGAAAGTGCGTCAAAAAGTAATGAGTAACATTTTCTATGTAGCCAAATTGAAAGGCATCGACAGCAAAAGTTGTGTTCTCCATAACTTTATAGGGTGGACAAGGTTTGGGTCTACGCCTAGAGAATTTCAATGTTGACGTAGATTGTTGTGAAGAATTTTTGTCATTTTCACAACTAGTTTTTGATAATCTCAGGCCAAAAGGTATTGAAGAGCCGGCTGAAAGGGAGTTAGTTGAACATTTAGAGGCAGTTGATTCTTTTCTACTATCACTCGGTTTTGAAGTTGGGTTTGGTGGGCTAGTTTTAGCATCTTGACTTGTAATATCACAATTTACATTACTTTCACTATCCGAATCAATAGATATGCATTCAATTGGCTTTAAAGTTGTATTTTTCCCGATTGGACTTAAAAGAGACATGTTTTTCTCTGACGTTGTTTCAGTCAATTCTGGAAACAAACGTTTGCGGCCACCTCTACGACCCCTAGGCGATTTCTTATTACTCTTTACCGCACTTGTGTTCCTAGAATTTCCCCTTTTAGCAGTCGATTTACTGTCGATCAATTTGTTTTTACCAAATGAAGTTTGAAGCTCTTCTTTAGGTAAACTTATTTTGTAAGTTTTTTGGCAAGAGGAGAAATATGAGTCAATACGTCTTTGTTTGTCAGGGGTTTCTTTAAGTGCGGTTTTTGCAAATTTTTTTCTTACTGTTTTTATAACTGTATTAGTATTAGCAATATCAGCATTTTTCCTATCGTGTTCCTGCACGGTTAATTTTTTACTAGTTGTAGCGGATTTTAGGTTTTTACGTTTTTTCAGCGGTGTTATGGCATTTTTGGCTAAAATCACATCATCAGCTTGTAATTCCTTAATATTTCGTATTTTAATTTTAGCGCTCCGTATCATATTTTGTTGAAAATATTAAGTTTTTAAAATTTAAACCACAAACTAAGTTTTAAACAATATTTTTTTATTTGTTTACTTTTACAGAACTCTGCAACAAAGAAGCAAGCCGTAACGGCGCGACTGGCGGCTAGCCGACTAGCTGAATTTTTTTAGCAAGTCAAGCCGCCGCCGAAACACTCGGCTGATCAGCGGCTGAATTTCAAGCCGTTTTTGTTTCTTGTTACATACAAAATTTTTTTGAAAATTCAAATTAAACTAATTTTTCATATAAAAATTTTTAAAAATTGCACTTTAACCATTTTTTTTAAGTTATCTGTTTTTCGGCTCAAAGCCGTTAAGCCGCCGCCGCCGAAAATTTTTTCCTCTTCAGCCGCCGCCGATTTTTTTGATCGGCTTTCTTCTCTGCTCTGCAAGTGTCTCAAAGTCGCAAAAAAAAACTTGTAGCGAGTTCTTATCACTCAAATTTAAAAATTAACCCTATAGTGGAAAAACATAAACGACACGCAAAAATTGTATAGATGTTTAAACCATAATATGGTATTAAAATTATTTTAATCCATTGCTCTGTACCATGATATTCTGTGCATTTATTTAATAAAACGATACTGCATATTCATTTTCGTGTGAAAAATCATTTCTATTTTCTTATATATTGCAGGAACGCATTGCTGCACCCATCTGGATCGCAATCCTTATGCTTCTATTTTTGACCCTATAATGATCCCATTGCGACTGTACCTATTCCAACCAAATTTGGTTTATTATAAACTACGAAGTTGTTATCAAAGTTATTTATGCAAAGTTTAAAGTCTGCAGCATTTACAGTTCGCTAAGAATGTCATACAAAGTATTCATTATATATGGGAGTTACACATTCGCAGCTTTTGTACCTCCGTTTTTGGCTCAATAACGAAATATATCAATAATATACTGAATAAGTATAAAAGGGTGTGTCCCCTTTTTTTCTAGAGAGAAAAACTTATTCAAATTACAGCAGAATTTAACTCGTACATTACATTATTAGAAACATTATCCAATGTTCATTGTTCAAGTCATTTCCAATTCTTTTGTAACTCTGCTAAAATGGCAGCTCTTGTAGGTAATAAATTTTACAACCATGTTTTTTCTTTAACACAGTTTTATACAATTTTTCATAAATATAGCATTAAAAAGTGGCACACATCCCAAAAATATTAAAAATTAGCAATAATTTTCCCTAAAGAATGTTAACATTTATAATAATCCATTAGCAAATACAAATAAAATATTTTTTAAGTGAAAATCGATTAAAAAACTGTGAAAATGTGCTAATTTGAATTGCTTTTAGAAAACAGACCTCAAATTTTCCACAATGGGAAAAAATCTATAATACAATTTTGGAGTGTAACTAAAAAGGTGGTATTGCAAAACGAAAATTTATAGAACTCAATAGTTGTGAAAGAAAAATTTGTTAGCGTAAAATTTTATTAAATAATATTGGTTGCAGTTAAATAAATAAAAACAATGTTTCTTCTGTAAAAAAATTAAAGAAAAAGTTTAACATGAAAATAGTTGTGTATTTCTTGTTTTTTTTCCTATTATTGCCTCTTATTGTACTTTTGACTACTCCTGTATTACTTCATTCATTGATTCTCTGTGCATCAGTGTTGCCGAAATAAGATGTGATTTACTTTTACCATATATGTATGAATAGACAAAACTTCGAGAACATCTATATTTTTACTTATCTGTATACGATTTAATAAATCTACAAAACCTGCTTTAAGAAGCCATGTATTTATATACAATTATCGGGGAAAAATTACTTGCTTTAATTCTTCATTTGTACCAAGTTTTTGATCAACTACATTCATATTTTTAAAAATTTTTCTAAAAGCATAAAAATTTTAAAGAAACATTTCACAATACATGCTGTGCAAAAATAATTTTGTAAAAATGGGGTAAAACCAATAGTACATGTTTAGATAACTATACCGAAACCGGCAACACTTTTCTACGTTTTTTTATTGTATTTGTTATTGTTGGGGAAGATGCCAAGTTAAAATATATCGGTGTTTTTAAGAGTGTTGTCAACAGCATTACTGTTTTAGTTATTATTAACAAAAATTGGTATCCTTTTCTTTTTTCTTTTGGTAACATTTTTGTATATTATTTTATAATTTTGCAAATAACAAACTAAAATTTTATTAATTAATAAAGATTACTAAATAACGTTTTTTATTATCGAATTTTTTTTTTATATATTATGACATTATATGCACCTGTTTAGGTTTGTCTGGCTGTCTAATTATTCACTGCCGTATTCATAAATAATTTATTAATTTACTTAAGTTTTATAAAACTAAAAATTCCATATAAGATTTGTTTAATAAACCTTTAATAATTTTAAAAATTGTTTTTGAATTTAATGGCTAGTGTAGTGTTTAATAGGGACGTAACAAATGTTTTCTGCTTAGAAAATATAAACAAATAAAATATTTAATATGAGCTTTTAGTATTTTCTTCAACTTTTTTATAACATATAGGTACATATATTTAATACTAACTATACCTATGTATGTACTTAACCTTTTACAAGTTTTAGATGATTAAAAATTAGGGGTATATACATAAATGCCATACTTGACTGGATAACGAAGTAAAACGTTTCAAAAATGCAATCCGTACTACTAAAACTTTAATTTAAATATTAAAAGCAGTTTGTTTACCAAAAGGTTTTAGTGTAGTTGCGCATACAGTTTATATAAAATGCAGTTGCAATTTAAACAAATAAAATTCTATTTACTAACGACTTAATTATGAGTATTTAATTTTGCAAATTAAATTGACTATTAATTTTTGCTTTAATTTTTTATTTGATTTAAAATAGAATATGATTTTGTTTTGCCTTTTTAATTTTCTTTAAAAGAAATTAAGTTTAAAATTTGTTTTTTTCTCTCTTTTAATAACTTAAAACTGGTTACAAAATTTTATTTTATTGTGGCAACACTAGTTGTCTATAAAGGCAAAAAGTAATGTAAAATTTAATTAAATCTTCATCCTAAATTAATAACCTCTAGCTGATAATACATGTATGTATGTATGTATGTCATTTCGAAACGGTTACACTGTATCTCCACTTTAATTGGTGTTGTCTTAAAGAAAATTATCAGCGTATAAACAAGAATAATTAATTACAACAATTAAAGATTATGACCTGACTTGATTTAAATTTGAATTTTTTCATTTTGTCCTATTTTTTATTAATTTAATTTACATACATTTTAATTTTACATTCATATGTATGTATGTTTGTACGCTAATAATCACCTTTTGTTTATTTCCTTGTTTATTACACACATGCAGAGATGTGTACATGTACACATACATGTGTATGTATACAAGTGTAATTGCTTTCAAAAGTTTTTTTTTCTATTATTTAATTGCTTTATTAATTAATTACAATAGTTTTATTTATATATTTATTTTTTTTTTTTTTTGCTAGAGTATGAATGATATCATGCAAATATTTTTAGGAAAATATTTAATTATCCAAACAATAATAAAAATTGTGTATGAATGTGCTTTAACATAAACATTTCTTAATGGTTTTACCCGATAAAAAAAATGTGTTATTAATAAAGGAAATAAATAAAAAATAGTTTTACCAATTTAAAAATCTATTGAAAAGTATTGAAAATTGAATTTATGAAATAGGTATTTTCTATAAAAAAGGGATTTTTTCGTTTTTGTTTTTAAAAACATAATAAAAATATAACATAATCAGTTTTCAAATAGACTAAAAAAGTAAAATTTATAAACAAAAGAGAAATTATATAAAAAAATTTATAAAAAAAATTTTGGATTAAATTCGATGTCATTTTTGAATGTCAAAATTGATATATAAATTAAATTTAAGTTATTTTACTTTTTTTAATTTTTATACGGAGTTTTGTATTCAAAATTTATCTGACATAAATTTTCCTAGATCAAACCCAATGGAAAAATAAATATCATGATAAAAATGCATATCCAATAGACATTATGTGTGTGATAGAGATGAGCGATCCCGTGATTTTTAAGGAACATCGTTACCA
>NDXZ01060201.1:0-10391 GCA_003055125.1 Paykullia maculata | reverse complement strand
TGAGAATATTTTCAAAAGTTTGATACAACATACAATTCGGGGTGATTGGATGGACACAATTTGGTATACCGTTAAGAAATCCAATAATTTTATTATAATTTAGAATCATATTATACAATTTTTTGTATAATTTCAGAGGGTGAATTTAAGGGAGTAAATTAAAAATAATAAAAATTGATTAACTGTAATTTTGAAAAAATTCAAGTGTCAAATCATTTGGTAAAGTCATAACTTTTTATATTTATAATAACTTTCCTGATTAATAAAGACTAACACCATTAAACGAGAAGATTTTATCGGACATTAAATAATAATTAATTTATTTCAGAAGCAATGCCCTTATTTATTGCATTTGCAAATTTTTCGTTTTATGGAGTTAATCAATGTGTGCATTTAATGGCTCATATATAAATAGCTTAAAATCAAATATATATTTAAGCACCGTCTTTGATCACAGAGCTTTGTGATATACATATATTTTTTTTATAAAATACTTATATTTTTTTTTATTAAATTTGTTGGGATTTAAAATGTTTTTCTTAAACTTCATTAACAAACCAAGTTTTACTCTGGTAAATATATTATGTTTTTTCTAATTCTAGGACTAAAAAAATATTTGATTAAAATTACTTTTAAAATGAAAATAAAAATTTTAAACTAAAAAAACGATAACAAAAACAAATAGTTTAATAATGATATATTTATAAAACGTATTTGATTTATTTAATTTTATATGGCGGCTAAAACAATATAAAAAAAAATATAAATTATTATTGTGCTGCTTTTTGTAAACAATTTTGTCTTAACCTAATTAAAAGCATAAATTTTTAATAATAGGTTTTCATATAAAACAATTACATAAAAAATAAATCCCTCCTAATAAAAAGCTATTGTTAATTGTGCTTTATTGTTGTGTAACATTGTTTTTGTGTTTGATTTAATTTTTATTTTAAATTTAATTCAATTTTTTATTTAGTAGTTGATTGTATATTTTAATCTACAGTTATATTATTCATGCTTATTTAATACATTTATTTAACAGGTTAACAAATTTATCAAAAAAATGTTTTTGTTAAAAAAAAAAACGGTTATATGTGTATGATGCATAAAGAAGGGTTGTATGAAAAAACCCAATACTTTATACATTTAAGCCTGTAGTACACGAAATCTAAAAACCAACATGCGCATGTGACTCTGACGTCACGAAAATGTTCAGCATATCTGTAATATTTTTAAAATGAGTTGTAGGGGCTACATGCGGTAAAATTTTAATAGTACACGATAGGTAACTGGGTGTTCTTAAGGCCAAAAACTGAAAGTAAACGACATATAGCAAATTTCGCTTCATGATGTCGACATGAGTCACATGTGCATGTTGCTTTTTACATTTCGTGTACTATAGGCTTTAGATATTTTGTAAAAAAAATTTGTACATAGTGATATAAAAAAAAAATACAAGTAAAACATTTGAAGAATTGCCGCGAATAACATTATAAATGTCAAAATCAGAGTTTTTCAGGAGAGCAAAAATCGTCCTTAAAAGGCTTTTTATATCCAAGGATCTGTGGAAGTAACAACGTTTTTCCACTATGCATCTTAAAACGTTCTTTCACTGAATGACTTTTTTCAATTGCATTTTGACAGCGATAAGGTGCACAATTTTAATTGATTTAGTTTAAGCACTATTAAAGAGTAAAGTTAATGATAATTTGCAAAAAATGGCTTTTACAATATAATTCGCGTCTTTGCTTCGTTTATAGCTTAGAGCAAATAATAAAACAGTTTTACAGTTTAAATAAAGCATAATGATAAAGTTTTTAATTTAAAATACAATCAATGTTTAATATAGAGGATATTTTCGACATATATAAATCATATTTGTAGACATAAAATATTTAGGGATCAGGCACTGTGGAGTGCACACCAAGAGGTTTGGTCTACTAAAAAAATAACTTCTGTACTGCACCGTATTTGTTATTGTCGTGCGCTAGCGCAAGGGCGCCATATAATTTTGGGCAGGGGATTCTTTAGCGACTGATTCGAAACTGGCTGAAACTTAGGCGACTTGTTTTAGCCTGAATGATTCTTCGATAACCATGATGTCGGCTCGAATTGATTTGCCTTTTTTATATTTTTCTCTTTCTATTAATTTCTGTTATAAACTACCAACTTTATTTTCTATCATCATCCACACTATGGTTTCCTACTTTTGCATCTACCTGCAGATAACCCTAAAAGTCCCAAGATTTTCGATCTATTCTTTCTTTAAAAATTATTTGCAAATATCATTTTTTGAAATTTTTCTTTTAAGGAAATATTTTAAAGATTTTTTATTTACCTTGAATATCAAGAAATTTATTTATGTAGAGAATTTATGAAATAAATTTGTTAAATAAACAAAATAGAAAAGACTTATTAAAAACAGAAAATTGAACTAAAAAGTACTAATACTAAGTATATTGGATTATTTTAAGGCTAAAAATATGTATTTAGAGCACAATAGTTATTAATTGAGTTTGTTTGTTAAAATATTTTTTAACACAAAATATAATTAAATGAATAGAAATGAGACAAGACAATGTCAATAAAATATAAAAAAAACTCTTAACAATTTTTTGTACTAAATTGTATGTATATAAGTATGTATGTATGTATGTTTGTATGTATGTTTGCATATGTTTAACATTATGTTAAACTTAATGACATTTAATAAATGCGGAATAAATAGAAAATTTAATAATCACATAGATTGAAAATAATTAGATGTGAATTTAAGTGAAATTAAGCAAACAAATATAACATGAACAACAGCAGCGTTAATTTTTTAAACAAAAAACAACATTTAAAAGCTCTAGATTAATTTACTTTTAATTTGAAATTTTATTAAAAATTTTAATGATTGTTCTAAATAACGTTTTTTTAATAAAATTATTTTAATTAACAGAACACAAATTTTTAAGAAGTTTTATACGCAAATTTTACAATATTTTTTTTATGTACGCAAATCATTTCCTTCATAAATTATTTTTTTTTATGAACTTTTGTCAATTTAATATTTTATTAAAATTATTGTCTTTAGCAAGAAAATATTTATTTGTCGTATTACATATTGTTTTAAATTTTATTGTTTGTTGTTTGATTTCAAGCTGTCTATATGCTGCTTTTTACTGGTTGCTTAGACCAGATCATCAGTAGACTTTAAAATTAAATTTTTCTTGCTATTAAATGAAAAGATTTGTTTTTCAGTTGCCCTTACATAAACATTTATATACGTTTAGTGTTAAAAGAAAATCAAAACACATTCATATAAAAAATTGTTTGTTGGTTTCTTGAAGAAATTTTTAAATGTTTTTTGGATTTGTCAGAATTCTCATTTTTGAATTTTTTCAATAAATAAATTTCAAAGTCTACTGATGACTAAGACCAGATGTCTTAGCAACCAGTGAAATGCAGCATATAAACAGCTTAAAATCTAACAACAAACAATAAAAATTATTGTCTTTATTTAAAATATTTATTTTGAAAGTTTAAGTCTATTTGTTTTTGTGATTCATTTTATTACTATACCTTTCAAAATTAGAAAAATATTTATTAATATTACTAATGAACATTTGAAAAAGCTAAATTGATTGTAAAAATATAAATCTCTTTTGTTATAACCTTTCTCCTATCAATTATTACATTTTTAATGCTAAGAGTTAAGAAATTACTTTGATATTAATTTTTGAATTACAAGATATCATATACATATGTATGAACATATGCTTTTACAATATGGATATACAACTCATCAAAAGGATTAACGTTTTATGTATATTTTTTGAATTACAGACATTTATTTCAGTTCAACAAGTAATAAAAAAAACTAACAATATTTGTTTATAGGTATGTTAGAATGTTTAATAATTGGTATAACAGGATTCCTTTTAATCGAAGAAACCCCATTATTAAAAGAAATAAAACAACAATTCACATGCAAACCCAATATGAACCCATTTTTTGCAATCTCCTTCGTTTGAAATTTATTTTTTAAAATTTTATTTATTAAAAGTGTGGATACTCAAAACATTTTGATCATAATATGTACATATTTTTATTGGCAACGCAGTGTAAACAAAGTAAAAAACTTCAAAAGAGCTTAAGTAAATAAAATGGCTTAACGCATAAACAGTTCGTTTGATGCTTAGAATTTATAGTAATAGTATTGGAATAAAATGGTAATTGTTTTAATGCTTATTTTAAACCTTCTTTAAAATAAAACTTAATGTTTTTAACCAGTATTTGTATAAGTTTAAGTCTTTGCTAAGATGTTTAAATTTTAAGACTAATCTCCCTTTTAGGATTCTTCAAGTTATTTTTTTCTTATCAGGCAATGAGGAAAAAGAAAAGGATTTAAATTAAATATTTAATTTGCAATTTAGATATATTTAAGATCGATTTAATGACTTTAAATTCCGAATGAAAATCTTAGAATGAGTTTTGATAAAATTATAAGAAAACACAGATAATGAACATATTTACAAAACATTGAAGACGCAGTAAATAAACAAAATAATTATCTTAAAATATATAAAGTTTAAAACAATTAAGAGCACGTGATTTCTGCTAAACTCCATTAAAAAAAGTTTTCCAAATTCATTTACTTTTCAAACATACTACATTTTTACTACACACAACAAACATGTTAATTTTTGTCGTATTAAAAAAAAACCCTTAATAAAAAATATACAACTTTCATTAAATATTCAAATACGCATTCAACAAAATCACACCATTAACACTTTTTGTTTAAGCTGTATAATTTTTTCGATTCTTTTTTTGCATTTCAGCTCTTTTTTTTAAGGGAAGTCGTTGTATTGGACTTCTGTCTTAACGGTAACTTTTTTGAGTGTGCTTTATCTTGAAACATTTGTGGCATTATAAATATGGTTATTTATTCGTAAAAAAAACAAAATAAAAATGGCTTAATAAACAATCTGTTTTTTGTTTATCTAAACCATTACAGGCCTCTAGTTCAATCCATAAACAACATTAGACTTTATAAATAAAATCAAGGAAAACTTTTATTCAATTCCACATTAAAAGATTTTTAAAGTTTAGAATAATTTTAAAGTTTAGTAAATAAATTTGTGGATAAACTTATAAGAATAAAATTGCAATAAAATAAAAGCAGAACAAATTTAAAATAAAGTTTTTTAGTTAAAAGCAAAAACGCAAAATTAGCAAAATCTGGGTTTTTAAATAAAAAATAAATAAAAAAATGTTATAAAATATGTTTAAAACACTTTAAATAATCAGCAGTTTTAACAGCTTGAGATCAGCAATAAATAGAAGTAAATTATTACAAAAACATATGTATATAAAAAGTGTGATATATTGTATAGTGTATAGTATTAAGTGAGTATACGAGATAGAGAGTAAACAGGAAATCGGAAACAATGTAAATGTAGTTGTTGTAATAGGAGAAGTATTTTTTTTTACATTTATATGTTTATAATAGTAAATAAAAATTGGGAAAGAAGCAGAAACAATAGCAATAGTCATATTATAGTGGCTATTTTCTTGTTGTGTACGATATATTTGTTTTTTTAATTTTTTGTTTAAATATTTTTTTGTTTGTTTGCAACAATTTTAAAGGGTTGAGCAATTGGCGCGGGTAGATGTTAGCAGCCATGTTGTTTAAGTACGCGTCTGTCGAATCTGTAGATGCCAAATTTCTATTGCAAGTTACAAGATTGAACTCCATTTTACTATCAAAGTGAATGCTCGTTAGTGCAAACGTTGCGCGTGTTGTTTTTATTATGCGACACATGCGGTAGCCCTTCGCAGTCAACTCCCCAACGTTTGGTGGCCAAGTTTGAGACGGCCAGATCGTAATAGAACTCCCTACTGTTTCTGTCGCGTACAATAACTCGGCAAACTTCAATCTAGCGAACTTTGCGTTGGGACTTGGGGCTGCTTTCTTGCAATATTCAACTCAGGAGCTTAAAGTTAATGATCATAGACAACATCGTTTGTACACTGAATGAATTGGAATGGACATTTGCCCGACCTTACTAAACAACCGGTTAAGTTTTTTATTAAAGTATTTTAGTTTTAAGCACTTTAGTTTTATCCAAACCTGCTTTACGAAATGGTTACAATAAAGCTATTTTCAAAACTTTGAACCTTTACAATATGAATAAAATCATATAAGATTTGGAAATGTGCTTATTTTCATAACTATAAATGACTGCGTTGGCTTTTACATGTTCATAGGAAAACTTTTAACTCAAATTTACGTGTCTTCAACAGCCTAAGTGTCAGTCCATCAGCCTAAAGTTGGCGGGATAGACTACAAAAGTAATTAATTTCTTATGTTTATGAGCAATGACTAACAGCCAGAGGTGAATCACTCATCCACGATATTAATGTCCTCATTAAATGTTATACAACACATAGACAAATTAAAGGATCAGTTAAACTTTTTTATGTTCACTGACAGACGTATAGACGGTTAACGAATGCTCCACAACAATAAAATAAACTATGGCAGATGACTATAAAGATTATAAAATTGTGTTTTGTGGGTTTTTTTTGTTCTAAATATTTATTACTCTGAAAGGTGACTTAAAATTGTCTAAACTAAATCTGTAAGCATTTCCAAGGTGTAGGGTATAAAACATTAAAAAAGAGTCATAAAAATTTAGTATAAAAATATCTATACGAAATATAAATATTTGTTTGTGTATGTGTTTAAATAAGCACCTGTGAATTGGGTAAGCATAAAAGTATAAGGATAATATACATATGTATGTGTATGTGTGAGTGTTTTTTTATAGTTTTTTATATAAGTATAAATTCGGTTTATAACCCTTAATAATATAAAACAAAATTTAAATAATTTGCCTTTAAAATATAAAAATATCATCTTAAGTTATAACGAGAATAGAGAAATAAAAAATAGATAAAACTTAGTAAAAAGTAATAGAGAAAGATAAACCTGGAAAAGGAGCTTAAAAGTTAAAAATAAATATTTCTGTTAGAATATATTTTAGGAGAAAAGTTAATCAAAGTTATTGCTTAATTATTAGTAAAAAACTTAATGTGTAAAAAAATGTGTTTGTACATTAAATAAATAAAGGCTTTAAAAAATAAGTTTGCCTTAAACGGAATAAAATAGGATAAACAGTTGTTAAAATAATTGGGGTAAAAACAAAGTTTAGATAGAAAAATGCTTAGTTTTAAAGCTATTACAAAAAATTGTTTATAGAGTTTTTTATAATTAATAATTATAATAAATTGCTCAAAGTACTTAGGGATTAAGTGTTTAAAAAAGTTTTATAACGATTGGGTTATTAAAGAAAAATAGGAAAAACAATAAATAAATAAATAAAAAATTTTTAATATCAAATTTTCTATATTAAAAAAAAAATTAATGTAAATAATTAATTTAATATTTCGCAGTTATATTTAGGCTTGTCAGATTTAAAGATTTTAGTCGTAGTATGTGTACTCATTAGTGATATTCATTTGGGATTTCTCGGCAAAATTTTCTCGGGATCCCGCACATTTTGCGGGAAAGAAATTTCGGGAAATTTGTGCGGGAATTCCTGGGTTTTTATGGCAGATTGCTTGATTGATTTTAACTGTATAATGATAATTTTAAATAACATGTTAAACCTTTTGAAGCTCATTGAATTGGCAATCGAAGCTCTTTGTCAAAGAGATATGTTATGACAACAAAATAGATGTAAATTCAATCAGATATATAAGACAATGTCTGATGCTCTGAAATTTCGAATTGGTGAAAGAAGAGAAGTAAAAATGTACACACTTTAAAATCTTTTTTAAGATCCAGATTAAGTTAGAAAAAATAAAAAAAAATGTTTCTACTTGTTTCAAAAATAATTTTTGGATTAGATTCTAAAAATGCACTAAATACTCTTTTTGAAAGAGGTGATGACAGAAGATATGTTAATGCGATTCAAATAAAATAATTTTCTTTAAAAAATTAATAACAATTTTTTTGAAGGAAGGGGTAAAAAAATTCAAGATGCCCAGAGATAATATATTGACAGGACTTTTTATAAAAGTTCGAACTATTCTGTAAATGTTTATTCTATACCAAAGCACCTTTTTTTCGTTCTATCAATGCTGTTGGTTTTGCATTTACAAATAATATATGTATGCATTATTAATATACATATAAAGATCTAAAATTTTATATTTTTTAAACTAATATTTAATGCATTATAAGCTTATTTAATAGATCTCATACATTTTTATTTGTTAAAATTAATTAAACAATATTTTGTTTCGTTTTGTAAGGGGCGGAAAACCCCAATAAATTGAAAAGTCAATCCCGCTTTTTCGGGAAAAGTATAACTCTAGTACTAATACTAAAATATACACATCTATGTATGTATGCTTATACACATATATTTAATAATTAATCAGAACTAACATATTTCTTACAAAACTAATTATTAATTATTTCGTAAAATTTAAAATTTTACCCTTAAAATTTTAATTTAATAAAAATCCTTAAAAAATCCAAATTATTTGTTATAAGCTTTTTATTCTTTTAATAAAAAAAGTTTACAAATTGTGATTAAAACTGTGTTTATGATACAGTTTCTAAATTATCTTAAATTGTGCGGTACAAAAATTTTGATTTTAAAATGTTAATATGAAAAATTGTCTCTTATTTTATTGCAACAGATTAATTTATTTAATTTTTACATTTTTTTCTAATTGCAAAAAAAAAAAAAATTTTTTTATAAAATTTCTGTTGAGAACAGGCGTGAATTAAATAAAAACCCTTTCGTCATCTGTTTATATTTCAGGTATGAAACAAATTTGACTAGTAGTTTAAAAATTATATGCTGTTTTGCATTACTATAATTATATTTTCCTGTGTTATTTAAAATTCAATTTCATATTATTATATAAATTATTTTATAATTAAACTTTAATGCTTCTTTGTAATCTTACGTTCATTTTTATAAAAAATTTTAAACTCGCTTTTACTAATGTTTCATTTTTTTCAATTTAGTTACTTTTTCAGTCATTTGTATACTTTTTAAGCGCAAGCAAGCAAATAGGTATCACACAAAAAAATCTAAACTAATTAATCAATTAAAAAGAATACGTGTTAAGGAAATTAATTTAAAAAAATATTACTGCTTTATAATTTATTTTAAATAATTGAAAAAGAAGGAATTTCTTGTACCAAAATATATACGTTATTAGAGCAAAGTTTATTTACTTATGACCTTTAAAAATAATATACCGCATACATTACAAAATAAACGCAGCCAATGAGAGTGAATGAATGAGTTATCGTACATTTAGTATAAAGTATACGTCCTGTAGCACAACTCGTAAATATGTCACTTTATGTTACACAAGTGTATTATTAAACTCTATGTGAAGGCTTTATTTCTACGAATAAAATCTTATTGAAATATAAAAGTTAAATAAACTACTGCTAATATGATAAAGGAAATTTGGTTTATTTATGATTTAACATTTCATTACAACTTTTATGTATTTTTTATACTTAATTTCACCTAATTTGTAATAAAAATATAACAAGAGAAAAAAATACACAAACACAAAAAGCCTTTATAACTAAACAAATTATAATTATAATTTATGAAAATAACAACGATATTCCGGTATATAATTTTTTTGAATTATTTTCGTTTAACAAACGTGCAAGCCAGCAACTATTTCCTTCGATGAAAGGATAAGCGAAAATTCTGTTTAGAATATTTGTAATCGAAGGGACTGGGTGAAAACATTTACTTGTTAGTGATTTATTGTTTCTCAAGGTCTATATGTGTTAGGCCTGGTTGTGTTGTTGCATACGCTAAAGGAAATATATGTTTTTTTTGTTTGTTAATGGGCCATTCATTTTTGCCTTCTTTATTAATTCTGTTTTTTACATTTATTTACCTTTAATAAGTTGTTAAAACTATTTGGGTGTATAATGAAAAGGTATGAGACATTATTAACTACTATTTTTTTCTTGATTAATGTTTGCAATAAAATAATACAAATCTAAGTGTATTAGAAATAATTTCATTGTTTTCTTGTGTAAATTTAAAAGTGGAACATGTACTAGTTAATTATAAAAGTCCATTGTATATTTTATTTATAATCATGCAACATTAAACTATATTATTTACGAAGAAAGAAAAATATTAAAGAGATTTATAAGCATCGGTGGGGGTTGTTAAATTTTAATAGACACATGTATTTGCACAGCATTTAGCTTAAAGCGGTCGACTTTAATTAGTTTAAGAAAGTTTAATTTAAAAAAAAGAGTTTATTTTCTAATAAGACAGATGGGAGTAGTTTTGTAATTAGGGTTTTTTTTCTCGCATTTTTTTGCTTCCCGGGAA
>NDXZ01060188.1:0-15757 GCA_003055125.1 Paykullia maculata | reverse complement strand
ATTTTAAAGAAAAAAATTTTCGATTTTTAAGCAAACAAATGTTTTTTCGAGATACATATAAGCAAAAAAAAATTTTTTCGAGATATAAGCAAAAAAAATTTTTTTTGTTTTTTTTAACACAAAAATGATTATATTGGGGAAAAAATGTTAGTGTATTTTGAAAAAAAAGTACCAATTTACACACATAGAGAACGTAGTGAAGGGTATATAAGATTCGGTATAGCCGAATATAACGCTCTTACTAGTTTTAATTGCGAAAGTTTTGTACTTGCAAACATAACACATCCTTTTGCCGACCTTAGATTTAGTTACAAAACTTGAGGAAAACTTTTAGAAAAGTAAGTGTCGATAAACTATGCAGAAGTGTGCTAATCCACCAGCCTATAATTTGCCAGTGAATCCTGTTTAAAACAATACAGTGGGAAAATATTCTTCTTCTCTCCACTAAGGTTCTTCTTAGTTAAAATAAAGATCTTAAATTTAAATGTTAAAAGAGACAAATTTTTGTTTTTTTATAGGCAACAATAGCAGAACAAAACATCTGGCAACGCTGCAACAATCTACTGAATTTGAGTAAATGATAATGTTGCGGCAACACCTACCAGCAACATAAGAACATATATACAGTCACACATACCTAAATGTTATTTGTTAAGATAATAAGGAATTTTATGCTCAATATACATTTATGAATGTGTTTACACAGTTTCTTACATATAATTACATGTTAAAATAAACCATTTAAGTGTTTACTATATTTTCTATATGTTAAATACACTTTTCACATCTACTAAATAATGATTTAATGACAAACGTAAATGTGTATTAAACATGTGCAGAAAATTTTGCGTCTAAGTGAAAAATAAAAAAAAAAACTTATTATTGATTTTGAATTATTAAATAAAATAGCTGCAGAATAACTAAAAATTACTTGCATGTGGTCGTTTTGAATCAATAAATATTTGATATAAATCTTTTGCACAACGTGAAACTTAAAGGGATCTCAGGCGACATTTTACACAAAAGCAGACATAGTAGTTTGCAAAAACTTTAATAAAAAATGTTTAATATTTTCTGGGATTATAATAAGGGAGTAATTTTACAAAGATTGGTTTTCTGCACTGGTTACTTGAAAAACGATATTAATATTTCTCTACATGGATCTAAAGTGTTACTTTTAAAAATCCATCAATTTCATAGACATTTCAAGTGTGTAGCATTATTTTGCCAATTAAAAAATTAAATATAGTTTTCGAAACACCAATGCAGCTGATAAGTTTTATTTTACAAAAGTAGGAGTAAATGTATCAATAATTATGTTTGTAAACTGTATCTACACGCATGTAACATTGTGCCTTAAAATGGATTAATAAATTTAACTTTGAACATTTTAAGGGTAAATGTAGAAAATGCAATGCACTTTTATTCCAACCCTGCTTGTAAACTTACAAATTTCCATTTTATTTACAAAGTGATTTGCAAAAGATTAAAAGGATATTAAATTTTTGACTACAAACAAATATAAATTAAACCAAATACTCTCATGATAGTTTTGTTGCAATCACATGGCTTGCTGGCAAGTAATTTTAAAGAATAAGGACATGTTGGATTTTGCTTGTAAAACTAAAGGCTTAATATTAAAATATTTAAGATTTTAAGGTTAAAAATATTAAACTTTAAAGGAACTTTAATTTAAATTTCTTGCAACAGGAGTTTATATGTATAAATGCAAAGTCTATACCAAACCATATTTAATTTTTAATTAAAAACGCAATTAACAATAATTTATGACATGTCATACAATTGAGAACATAAAAAACTTACTGATTAGTTCAGCCTTTTGTTTAGGAAAACGACAAGCAATAGAAATTTGTATAATAATAGTCAAAAAAAAAAAACTAAAGAGAACAAAAAAGTAAAATAAAAAACGCAAACTGTAACGAAAATGATTGTTACGGAAAAGTATCTGCATTTGTATGAAGTTGAATAAAAATTGTAACAACCCACTTCCGTTGTGTTTACAGCGGGCTAATAATCATCATTTATGAATTTTTTCCTCTTATTAGCAACCCCTCCCTAAATTTTTTTATAACATTGAAACATGGAAAAAAACCAAACCAAAATTAAACTATAGAAATTGCAAAAAACGATGGCGTAGTTTTTAGATTTTAGACTTTTGTACACTAAGAAAAAGTTTTTAGTATAAAAATTGAATCAAATCAGAAAATTGTATTTGGCAGCACTAGATCTTAACAACCCTTTACTAAAAAAACTACGAATTAAATATTTTATTTGTTTGAATAAAACAATAATACATAAATTATTTTAATACCAGTAAAATACTTTACTAATCTTAAATTAACCATAGTTATTTTTCAAAAAAAAAAAAAAAACATTCTGAAAGCCAGGCTCCATTAAACAGAATTGCATGAAGTTTACGATTGCCTCAAGCAACTTCTGGCCAAAAATTGCTTGAATTATTTGATTTTTCTTACAATGACCGTTTTACAACAAAAATCGATAGTTGTGTGCCAGTTTATCGCTTGCTAACGAATGGACTAATGTATGGTTCTATCATTTACAGAATTTTGTTACAGTAAAATTAAATTGACTATTTTAACTGCGAATTTTTATTTGACTAAGTTTCCCTAATAAGTTTTTATTTTATTTTTTTGATAATTTGTTATAAGTTGTTCTCTTAGATTTTTTAAATTAATTTTTAATCGTTTAAAAAAAATGTTTTTATATTAACATTTTATTTTACTTATTTTTGAGCCGTTCATGGCGAAAGAATGTTTTTATGCTCAGTTTTTCCAGTCGTTATCAGCAGCTTTTTAGTGGCGGTTGTTTTTGTTTAGTAAATTGATCTTATTTCTCATAAATTACAAACCATACGTTTTGGAGACGTATTGTTACCATTCAAGTTGAAAAAATAATTAATTTTCAAAAATTTTTTAGATATTTTATCAATTTTTGTATTAAAAACTGCATATGAAATGGGTTATAAACGAAGTTTAAGGGACGCTAATATTCCTGCTATGTTGCAATGCAAGACTGGTAGTTGTAGATCTACGTACTCATCGTGAGGTTTCAAATTTCGCCCACTCCAAGTGTGTGCCTTCCTGTGATCCTCAATCTTAAGCTATTTAGGTTTTTTTTTTATCGATAAGTCGACGAATGTCAAAAATGGTATGTTTCAATAGTGAGACAACTCAATGTGGGGAACATAAAAATCAAATCCGAAACTCGTACTTATAATGTTCTCAAATTAAGTCTTTTTACTAAATATACGTAACGAAATAATATATAAATACTTAAATGAATTTAAATTTTGTTATTTTTTTTATAATGTTTTTTTAAAAACATTTTTAAATTAAAAGAAAATAAAACATTTATTAAAAAATTCTAATTAAAAGAAATCAATAAAAAAATATATCAAAAATATGTTCGACGTAATGTCATCTTTAACGTACAAAAAATAAGTAGGAGCGTTATATTTGGCTGTGCCAAATCCTATATACCCTTCACTATGTGTATTTACATTAAAAAAATTTTGTTTTGCCTATATCTCGAAAAAAAAATTTTTTTTTTATTTTTCAAAGGGCATGTCTTACACAAAAATATAATAAATTTTTTTGTAAAAAAAAATGGTAGTCTTCTTTTCTGGCTTATATCTCGGTCAGTTATTAAGCGATTTTAGTGGTTTTCAATAGCAAAAATTTCAGAAAAATTTCTGACTGTTTAATACCAATAACGCGTCCGTACCAGGGTTTAAAATGCTACCGTCAACATATATGAACAGCAGCTTTTCCATACATGTTGACGGCAGCATTTTAAGCGCTGGTCCGTACAACATCGGGTGGGCTGAGAAATCTTGATTTCAACAGACGGATAGACGGACAGACGGACATGGCTTAATCGACTTCCTTATCTATAGGGATTCAGAAATTACAAACGGAACGACAAACTTATATATACCTTTGTCACCTAAGGTGAAGGGTATAAAAACGGGGTCTTTCCAGGGTCAAATAAATTCTATATCAACGGAGATTTTATTTATATAAAAGTTTTCTCTTTAAATTATCTTTTTTATAAAATTTTTATTTATAAAAAGTTTTCAATTATAAGTTTTACCTAAAAACTACAATATTTTGCAAATAATTGGTATGTGGTGAAAGGTTTTTATAACTCGGCACAACGAAGCATAACACTCTTACTTCTTTAGTTCTAATTAATGATGCATTATTCTCTAGTTTACTTGTAGTACACTTTTATTTATTTTAGTTTTTGTTAGGTTCTTCCTAAATTATTGTTTAATTTCAGCGTTAAATTTTAATTCTTGCTTTTTTCTAGTCAAACATCAGCTAACCGAGTTTATGCTAATATGTTAACTTTTTTCTTTCTGTGCATTTTTAAAACTCGTGCCATTGTGGATGTGTATTATTAAAGTTTTTTATTAAAGATTTATTTTTTACTATTTGTTCAAGCGATCACTTATTTTGTAACTGTGTGTGTGCGCCATTCGTTTTACGTTTGGGCTGAAACAGTAAAAACAACCAAACGTTTGTAATCCCTGTTGTAAATTTCCTGCTGATCCTTTAACGTTGATCCTTGACACACTATTAAATCATGATTTTATTTATGTTGTCACAAAAGATTTGCGTTTTTATATCTTTGATATGTTGTTGTTTTTTACTCGTTTTCGTTGTTGCTTTCATTTTTTTTTTAACTCAATGTCCTTTTGTATAGTGAAGTAGTGAAAAAAGAGATGAAGGTAAATATTTTGATTGGGTTCATAAATGTTGTTTAAATGTAAATAAGTTAGAATGTAGAAAAAATAACAAAACAGCATGTGCCACAAATCGTTGTAGGTTTTAATAAAAAAATAAAGAAAAGAAACATTTAATGTCAACAAAAATAAAAGGGTGGTGTTAAGTTAGTTTATTAATGTTACATTTTTCATAAAGTTTTTAAAAATAAATACGTATATTAAAAATAGTTCTCTTATAATTTTTTTGTTTATTTCAAGAAAACATCAATCAATTAATATAATCTGTTGGATTTTCATTAAAATGTTTTGTATGTTTTAAAAATTTTTCTCACCAGCTTCTTATTATCCCTAATGAAATCAACCGAAATTGTTCTTTTGCATGCTGCATAAAAAACAACAACAAGAACAATGAAATCTAAATAATCCCTTGTAATACTTGGAGTAATAATTTCCCATATTTCTTTTTTTCTGTACATGATCTAGAAGTTGTTACATCCCCTATAAAAAATATCATACAATAACAACAACAAAGATCATATAACAGTTTTTTTAGTTTCGTTTTTCTAATCCATTGTTTGGACATACATATGTATATGCAAATGGTATGTTTGTGTGTATGTACATATGTTTTTATAATTTTTCTAAAAATCGATCTATTATTTTAATTGCTGCTACTTATCCGTTATGGTCATGGGCTGTCCATATTGATTGAGTATGTGGCATGATTCTTACATGCATACATACATACTTATATGGATGGTTAAATGCAAATGTGATCATTCTTAATATTGAACACAAAATTTATAGATTTTTCGTTGGCAGCTGTTTTTAGTTTAATATTTATCAACTTGCGAATAAACAAGCAAATGTGGTAGAGAATTAATTTATTTATTTACATAATTGTTTTTTGTGAAAGACAAAAACGCAAATGGAAATATGTTGCATTTTTATTATTTGGCCAAAGATTTGATGACCTGGAACTACATACATGATTTGAATAGATTGCAACTAAAACTAGACTTATAGTAAACTGCAACATATAATGAATTTAATCAAAATAATGCTAAACCTAAGTAAAACCTAAAGCTATGATTTATGAGAACTGGAAACAGTGTAAAATGCTGGTCTTTTTACTAGAAATAAATCTTTACAGAAATTCTTACTAAGAGAGATTGCCGAATGGGACTATCAGAGTTTTCACTGCCTTCAAACAAACTTTGGCAAAACATATACGGCCGTATCTATAACGAAAAATTAGAAACTATGTATACATCGCACACAACTTTCTGCGCACTTGCACGCCGAATCGGCTAAGCAGAGAGTTGGAAAAGAGTTTAATTATAAAGAATTTCTAGCTGCCAATAATAAGAGCTTGATTTTAAGTTAACACGAGCTTAGCAAAATGGATCAAAAATACAACAAAAAAGGCACTTATGCTAACTCCATGCTAAATTTTCGTTATAGATACGGCCGATAGTCTACAAACAAAGGTCGAGCAATTTGAGGCAAGATATGCTTTTATTTAGAACTTTTAAAATGTATAGATTAAAATGCATTGCTCAGGGTTAATATTTTAGCAATTTGGAATTTTCGCAGACATTTTAATTTCAGGATATTGTGCGGGGACTCTAAACGCTCTGCCGATGTCAAAATATTCCTTGATATTTTGGGCCGAGTTCTATGACATAAGTTTGTGTGTGTTCCCTTGAATATGTTAGAAGAAACCCTTCTCTTCATCCAACAAAAAAGATTTTAAAACATATACGGAATTTGCTGTCATCTTTTTTTTTTGGTTACCGATCATGAGAATTATGTGAAGTTAGTTCCCCAGTTAGCGGCTCAAAACCTTCTTGCGGCGTACCTTCTGGTTACGCTATAAAGAAGTTGTTTTCCATTATAAATGACAAGTTGATTTTTACTGGGTTAGAGCACAGGCACAATGCCAGGTTTCTGTGATTTAATCGTGTTTAATGAGCTTTTATTTTGTGTCATACACCAGAACCTTTGGGTCTTGCAAGATGTAGGATGAGACCACGTAGCACATACCTTTAAATGTCTGGGTATCTGCTCTATGATATTCCATTTGCCAGGGGGGTGAAATTAAACCAAATAATAGGGAAGCTATAATACGTTACTACATAAGGCCTTAGTCTACAATAGAAGCAGAGACTCATAGGCAAATACTCTTTTACACAAATTACCCATGTTTTAATGTGCCTTATTGTGCAAGTTAATACAATACAATTCACCCTAAAACTGGACTGGAACAGAGTAAACACTGTATTTAATATGGACTAGAACTGTACCAGAACTGAAGTTGAACAAAGTTTGAATTCGACTGCATTACTTATATTACTATACTTTCGAAGAAAATCCAAAATTTTAACTCTTTCCTCTATGACGTCACGTAAAAAAAATTCAATTTACCTAAAATTTAGTAACATTTTTAAATGTGATTCAAACAAAACAAGTACCATGATGCAACAAAAAAAAAAGACTATTGCAATTTGTATACAAATATGTATAAAAATAATTTGAACCAAGAAATTTTCCCTCAAAACTTGACAAATAATGCAGTTCATGATTTTAAATATAAACAAATAAATAAAACAAGAACAGTTTGGAAAATCACCCCAACGGAAAAAACATGCCACATTTACAACACACAAATAACTACAACAACATTAACAGCAGAAACAATGGCAAGAAAATACAAACAATGCAGCATCAACACCATCATCGTCATCACATATCAGCAGCAGCAGCAGCAGCATCATACTCATACCACGTACGATATGCACAATTAAAAAATAACATCAAATTTCTACAGCTACAACCGAAATGCCAAATACTTAGAAGGAGGGAACGTTGAGGGGAGAGATGGGCGCAGCAAATGTCTTTGTAGCAATTCAAGTGTAAAAATATCGAGCAGTTGTTGTGTCATATCTTTTAATTGCCATTTTCAATTAACACTTTATGCTTTAGACACAAACACACACAGACATGCATCCAAGAAGAAAAGCGAAATGCAAACAGACAAGCAGTGAAATAAACTAAAGGACCACAACTAAAACTTATAAAAACGCATACCAAAAGCACTCACACACACACGCACTTCAACATAAGATTTTAAGTTAAAATAAAATATAAAAAAAATAATTTATTTGATTAATAGACCTAAACATTTAAACATTTTCTGTATATTAGTTAAAAATATATATTTTATTTAGCACCCTCTAGTTTTAAGTCTGGAAGTTAAATTGCAGCCAATAAAAATAATATGAAGAAAAAAGAATAAAAAGTGATATAAAAGAAGAAACATTTTCAAATTAATGAGTTAATTTGTTATTAATTCAAATGAGGGGGAGTCAATCATATCTGATAAATTCTGCATTCAAACATTTTATTAAAATGTAAATTGTGTGTGTGTTTTTTCTGTAAAAAATCTTTTACATCACATTAGGTTATAGAGATCAATGAATGTGTAAACACATATTTCAAATGCTTTCAATAATTTTTGTAAGAATAACATTTGAAAGAATGAATTCTTGCAAGAAAAGACAATATTCAAATAATTTTAATCAAATGTCCACAATAGACATAATTTGGTATAGAGTTTTGTAATTAGATTGGTAGTTTAGAGGGTTTGTGGCAGTACCGTACAATTTAAAAGCAGTAAAAAATTATAAACATTTTTTTTAAATTTACTGATTGATTGTTTAAAATCATTTACGTCTTAAGTTCATAATAGTTCGTTACGAAACATACACTTCGTTAAGGAGCTATAAGGAGCTTGAGTTAATTATAAAAAAGCAAAATTATTCGTGCTTCATAATTTTAAATACCCGTATCTTAAAACTATAATGACTTTAGAGAAAATGCAAGAACTTATCAACAAATAATGTTGTTTAAGCCAAACAAATCGTTTTGAAGGATAAAAATGCTTAACTTAGCATACTGTTGGCACCTAAAGCTGCTTTATGTGTCTCGGCTTTAAAGAATTTTTAATCAAATCTTATTTATAAAATTTTTTCAACATTTTTTATTAAATACTAGCTAAAACCCAATCTGCTTTACTACCTCAAAATGGTTACCTTAACTTTTTCCCTTTTTCTACTACGCAGTTTTCTATATCTAAAGAAACCCCTGTCTCAAATTTAATGCAAATCATGCCAATTATTTAAAAATTAACGCTTTTTTTGTTGTCTCCCCTTTCTGGTACCTTTTTCATCACTATTCTAATTTCAAAAACATTTTCTTAAATAGATTTCTGTATATTAGTAAAAGGTGAGGTAAACATTTGCAATAATTCTGTCAAAGTTAAAAAAATGTTTTGCTTTAAAAAGTTCAAAAAATTTGTATAATTTTTATCCCTATGGCCCCAGGGGCCCAAAGAAGTACCAAAATATAATTTTTACCTGGTTTTACCCACCGGGCTCCCTTTCTTACACTACTTTACCGCCACAATATTTTAATTTTCTGAAATCCCAACTAAGTGGATCTATAACAACTGGAGGGGATTCCATAGTTGTATGTGGTATCAAACTTCTGAAAATATTTTCCAAAAAATCGGAATTGGAAAATGGCCATATTCATGAATAACCAGCTGAGATATAAGCAAAAAAGATGACTGCTTCATTTGTTCACAAAAAAGATTAATATTTTGCAGATATGTTTAAAAAAATTGGACTAATTGGCCTAGAATCTGCAAAGTTATAGGCGAAAAACCTATGCAGACCAAAATTTCTATCATAAAAAAAAATCAAGTTTTTTAAGACTTTAACTGCCTTTCGGACAAGTAAAGACATACAAACATACATACACTTCCTATTACATACCTACATGTTGTGAAGGGTATATAAGATTTGGCACAGTCAAATATAGCGCTCGTACTTGTTGTTACATGTATGGAAATAAATTATTTATTAAAGTATTTACTCCTTTAAGAGGCTGCACTTTTGAATAAAATTCCCATTGTGTCATTTTGTCTGCCCGTCTACATTGCATTGAAATTTCTTATTTTATGAATTTCATGCATGTTAAAAATAAAATAAACAAATTGTTTAATAAATAAATTGAAGTTTAAAAATTGAAAGAAAAAAAATACAATTGACTTTGATACTATGAACAGAGTATAAGGGGGCTTTTAACAGAATATGGGTCATTCTGTTAAGAGCTTTTCTTTTTGAGCATCTTTGAAATCAATTTTGTTCTTTTTTTTTTTGGTACTTCATTTATGTTCTTACATTTTAAGCACCAACAATCTAAACAACTAAAGTGCGTGTGGTCGCTTTGTAAAAAAAAGAGACAACAAACAACCAGTTTTTTGTTTGTTTTATCAATGTTTTTTATATTTAATTTTTTATTTTTTCAGTTCTATTTACAATGTAATTTATTCGTTTTAAAGACAATATTTTGTCAGTTTTAGGAGACTTTTTAGATGAAATTTCTTTTTTGGTAAGTATTTTAACTTTAAAAGCTTTTCAGATTATTTATATTTAAAATTAGCACTTTAATCAATTCTTTTTCAATAGCCATAATCTAATTTCTTCTATTAAGAATGTAAACATTGTCTTTGTGGTTGCATTAGTTTAGTCATTCTTTCGCTCAAGGTGGAGGGAGTAAATGTTAGGCGGTATCTATGTTGTTGTTTTTGCTGTCTTAATTGTGTGGGAACCACTTAAACATGGAAAAACTTTAAAGAAATTTTTATTTTCAAATTCAATTTAGTTTCAAAGAAAATTGAGGTCATGAAAATGGATTTGCTGAAATTCTTAAATATTTTTAAGATGACAAATTTGGAAAATGTTAAAAGAAGATATTTTTAGGCATTTGTTTTTAGATAGATATAATAAAAAAATATCTGCATTTAGGTAACGAATCTATTAAAAAGAAATAGTTTTCAACAGCTTACGAAATGAGTGACAAAAAAAAGGCAAGCGATGATGAAAACCAACACAAAAGTGACAGATTAAATTTAAATTTTATCATTTTATATGATGATGTCAGTCAAGTGTAAAAATTGACACCTCTCATACACTCTGTGACAGGTCACCGGCTGTTACACGAAAAAAATATTATAATTAACTCAAACTAACCGTGCGTACTCATGCGGTAACGTAAGCCATATAGACATCATGATGCCTTAACTATCAACTAAGAGACATACATAAGTATGTATGTATATGAAAATACACTATAAAGTTTTTAACCATTTCCGCTGCGGGCTTAAAAATTTTATTGCAAAAACCATAAAATAAAAATTAAAAAATAATATAATAATAGGGTTAGATGTTTTAACTGCTAATTTTTGAAAAGAGTTGCTTTCCTGTATTTTTCTAAATATGTAGAAGATTAAAGTTCGTTTGTAAACATTGAAACCTAACAAAGAAAACAATTATTTTTCAATACATTTATGTATATGATGATATATGCCATTTTATTATTATGGAATTAAGTAGGATGTTAGTTATTGTTAACCTTAATAATCAACTTCAGGTAAGTCATAAATTTGTTTTCTTATTTTATTTCTAAAGTATTAAAATGTGAGTCAAAAAGGTTGTGGAATCCAGCTACCTATTTTTGCTCTTTAATAAATTTTATTTTTGGAATAGATTAAGTTTATGGGTGTTAAAAATAAAATAACACTTTATTTTGGTCAGTGCTGCCAAACTTATTAACCGCTTTTAAGTGCTTTAAATTAACAAAAAACTGTGACATAAAATGCTAAAATTAACAATTTTAATTGCATTTAAAATTTAATTTTATTGTAATAATATTTTTACTTTTACGAAAAAATCTTAAATAAAACCCTTTATTGTTTTTGGTTATAACAGATTTTAAAACTTTAATAAATTTCAATGGTTCTAATTAAACTTAAAAAATTTTCCGAATTTACATTTGTCATGTTGAAAAAATTATAGACAATTATTTAATAAATTTGCTTTTATATTACACATAGTCGATTCTCTATAACTAAAGCATTCACAGGCAGCAATTAGGCATAAGTATTATGTAGAAATATGTTAATTGATCAAAGCCATTCCTGAAGCAAAGTCAAAATTTAACACTCACCATAATTAAAACAATTTTAATTGGGAGTTACTTATTATACCCGTCACCAGAGGTGACAAGGGTATATATATATCATATATGTTTGTCATTCCACTTGTAATTTCTACAATATTTATTTGAGACCCCATAAAGTTTATATATTCTGAATCCTTATAGATAGAGAAGTCGATTTAGCCATGTCCGTCTGTCCGTCTGTTGAAATCAAGTTTTCTCAGCCCCACGATACCGCACGGACGCGTTGGTAGTATCAAATAGCCAGAAATTCTCCTGAAACGTTTGCTATTGAAATGCAGTAAAATCGTTTAATAACTGAATGAGATATAGACCAAAAAAGACTACTACCTATTTTTTTTACACAAAAATTATTATACTGGTGTATAAGACATGACTTTTTGGGAAATTTGAAAAAAAAAATTTAATTGGCCCAGATTCAGCGTAGATATGGGCGAAAAACCTCTATGGACTAAAATAATTAGCATAAAAAATCAAGTTTTCTATGACTTTAAATAACTTTCGGACATGTAAACACATACTTACATACATAAGTATACATATATGCATACATAAATACACATAGTGAAGAGTATATAAAATCGGAACAGCCGAATAAAGCGCTCTTTTTTGTTTTTAAATTTGGTCTTTAATTGTGATACTACTTTTACTTTATGGAAAAAAAAGCATTATTTTATTACGAAGAATATCAATAAAAACTGGGGTCAACCCGCTTCAGAAAAAAACATCGCAAAAAGTCCGTTCCAAAAGCAATTTTTCGTCTGTCCATGATTCAAGTTAATTTTTTGTAGCTATCATACGTCACGTAGAAATGTATGTGGTATTAAACATTTCCAAATACTTTCGCGAAAATCAGTATTAAGCACGGGCAATATCCATCAATAACCGGCAGAGATAAAAGCAAAAATAGACGAATACATTTTTTTTAACAAAATTTTATATTTTAAATAAACAACAGATTTTTTCTAATGAATGCATCGGCAAAGATATCATCAAGAAACTTATATGGACAAAAATTAATATAATAAAAAAAATAAGTTTTATACCTTTTCAAACATATGTCATTACTTATTACATAACTTTACGAGGTGAAGGGAAAAAAATTTAATACAGACGAATATAGCGTTCTTTCTTGTTCTAAAGAAAGCTGTGTTATTTTTCGATAACTTTTTATTTAAATTGTTAATATCACAAATTTTAATTCCTAAACAATGTTCCCACTAATAAAAACGTGTTGATCTGTATAGTGATGTCTTAATATGGCTTACCACCTTTTAAGCTGTCAAAATTTTTGTTATTATTTTTATTACTTTGTAGATTTTAGGTTCTCTAAGTCACAATGATCTACACACAAAGATTTTGGCTACCATGTTAATATTAAACCTGCTTTTAGGTTAAGAACAAACCGAAAATATGAATATGTTCTTTATACAGACGGTTAATAGTTTGAGTTTTTACACGTGTATATTTTACTTCGTCTGATAGAACCTCTGTTTACAGCTTATTTTAAATGCTTTCTGAGATCAAAATAAAACATGTTCTACTCGAAGTTTCACCATATAAGCTTTATTCATATATTTTAGACAAGCAATGTTTAAAAGATTTCAAATGGCATAAAGAATTTTTGCATGGAAAAATCAACATGCATATGTATGTATGTAAAATACATAGATATCTTCTGAAAACGCTTTTAAAAATCATAGGGTAATTCCTAATTTTGGTTTATACCATCATTTTCTTTTAGGAAAAATACGAATAAAAACTATTTTTTTATACTATTTTAACAAAACATTTCGGCAGCACAATATTTGCATTAACAAAACCTAATTTAATATCTCAATGAATCATTCGCTTAATATCAGAGATTGTTGTGGTATTGATTTTATTTAATATTTGTTGAGTAAATTTTTCAAAGCTTAAGCTTTTAATAAAACTTAACCACAAACTCCTACATATTTCAAATATTTGAAAATAATTTCAAAACATGTTGTCTAAATTAACTCAACCTTTATTTATGAACTGAACATTAAAACAATAATTGTTAATAAAATCAGTTTATCATTAACAAATAATCATATATTTTATGATAAAAATATGTTTTTTTTTTCAATCAAATGATTCAGATTTTTAAGTTACTTTGCAAATTACAAAAAAAATAACAACAAAAATTACCAAAAATCTTAAGAAAAATAACAAAGCCATATGCATCATTCCTAAGGAGTGTTAAGCTTGGCACACTTAATTAGTAGGAGTATTCACTTCACATAAAAAATACATAATAAAAATTGTTTTAAGTTTTTTACACACAAAGAAATATATTTGAAATAACTTTATGTGATAACTGTTTGATAGCGGCTAATTTCATATGGTAAAAACTGAATTTTTAAATAAAATAATAACATTCTCAACATATCACACTTTCAAAATATAAGAACTTAAAGCCAGAATAAATTCATTAATAAATTTATTTGATAACTTTTACAAATTTTCATAACTTGCTCTTTTAAGTGATTACCCTTAATATTATTAAACTAAATGTCCGGCATTTGTTTAATAAACATTTTAACAACAACAAAGACAAATTCAATTCTTGGTAAGATTTTGGTTTTTATGTCATTTAGAATTTAATTTTTGGCAAAAGGTGTCAATAATGTTTTTTTTTTCAGCGTTAATCCTCTCGACAACATTGATTCATTTGGAATTATTTAATGACACACATTAATTAACGACTTTTGTAGATGTTTGTTACTTTTTTTTGTCTGATTTTTCGGTAGACTTCATAAATAATTTCACCTCTACTACGTTTGTTGTTTGTCTTATTTAGTGGCTTCCTAATTTAAATTCTGTATTTTTGTTTTTATCCAGCAAAGACAACAACGGACTTGTTCAGAATTTATGAGATTGTTATTTTATTTGGTTATTTTTGGTTGGTATTAGGTTAAATTTAAAAAGTTGTTATTGTTATATTTATGAGACTTGATTTTAAGATGAATTTCCTTTGAAAATGTTAAACAAGATACGATACCTTTTTAAAGTTTGATTTAGGGTTTTGGGTATAAATGAGACAACCTTGTAAATGTGTTTTAGATTGACAATTTTTTTTTTATATTTTATTTTTAGATTTAACTTTTGACAAAATATACAAAACGTTGGTTTATTTCTTATGTGAATAAAAGGAGAACTAAAATGTCATTTAAGATTACAAAATAAAAAAAAAAGATTAAAAAAAATTGTTTTAAGCTTTGTTTGAATGCTTTAAAAAGAAGCATCTAATTTTATTGATTTCAAAATAAAACTAAGAGTTTTACCTGAATAGAATATATTTAAATAAAGCTCAAATTGTCTTAATAAATAATAATTTTATACTTTTGTCACCAAGAATTTAAATTTTTGCAAAACTTTAATATATCGAAAGTTTACATGAATCTTTAAGACTCAAAAGTAAATAAAACAAAATAATTAACACAAATCCAAATATTTCCAAAAAATTAACAGTAAATAAAAAAAACATAATTAATTAATAAATAAAAAAATATTTTTCCGCCAATATTTTAATGTTCCAATACAAATTTATTTTCATAAATATGAAGAACTTCCAGGACTTTGCACTTTTTATTTGAACTTAAGCTTTTTTGTGGCAAGTAAGGAATACTTTTAAAACATTATTCTATGCTTTATATATTAATCAAACAAAATAAAAATTCAAATTATCACTTAAATCTTTAAAAAAAAAAACAAATAAAAGAAACTAAATTTAAATTGTTTTTGCCGACAATCTCAATTAAAAATCTCTTTAAATTTTATTTTTGTAAAACAACAAAAAAAAAGAAGGACAAAATAATAGTACCAAATATATTCTTCCTTTTGTATTAAATTGTCAGAAAATTAGCGCTTTAATAC
>NDXZ01060180.1:4034-15426 GCA_003055125.1 Paykullia maculata | reverse complement strand
ACGATGGTACGTACTGACGTTGCTACGACCAATCTGTGATGCTTGGGATACAAATGTTACTGTACTGAATAGCCATTGGACGATCATTTATGAACAAAAAAAAATAACACGGCACCAAGATGGCCTGGGGAACACCAGAAATTACTTCAATATGCTTAGATTAGCAGTTATTATAAATAACACATTGTTTGCGATCCTTTAAATAAGAGCTTATCCATTTCAAAAAGTAAGCTGGAAATCCAATAATATTAAGCTTCGCTATCAATAGATCATAGTTAACCTTATCAAAGGCTTTGCTAAAATTAGTGTAAATAACATCAGTTTGACTACTGTTGCCAAACCCTTTATTAATAAACGATAAAAATTCCATCAGATTTGTAGATATGAATCTGCCTTTACAAAATCCGTGTTACATCGGAGATATAATTATTGATATTTGATGCTTAAAAATTAAGTTATCATCACTGTTAAAATAAGTCGATATATTTTCTGTTAACACTGCTATTACCTTTATCGTTGTTGTAGCTTTACTTATCTGGAAATAAAATGCCTTAAGTTGTTTGTTGGTATCATCAAGGATTTTTATATGTAATCAATTTTTATTTTAGATTTAATTTTTAGCAATTTTTTTTTTAACTTTTGCAATTCTAATATCAATTTTAGATACAGCAACAAGATAAAATTTCATTTGATAGAACTATAATTATTTTTAGTCTTCTTTTTTATATCCTGCTATACAAGGACACCACCATCATCAACTACTGTGGCGTTGGCATATGTCAATGGAATATTTTAAGAGTTTCAGAGACCAAAGTTTATATCAGTTTGATGATGATGATGATGGTGTGATACGAACTTTTTTTTATATAAATTAGTGTGATTATGGTGTGAATAATAAAGAAGAATAGAAAGAGTTATTTCCTTGAAAACACTTTTTATTGGTTTAATCGAGATGGGAATAGCAAGATGTATTGCATTGAATTACAAACTATTTTTCATAATTTTATAAAATGAATTAAGGATGCTGGAAAAGCTCAAATGGTTTATTAAGAAAGTTATAAATTAAATAATGTTTTCAGCTTTGGTTGTTTAAGTTAGTTTCAACTTTAATAAAGAGATTGTATTGCATTATTTTAAAAATATTTAAATATATTTTTTTCTTATATATACTAGTTTGAGATCTTTAAATACATATTTGATAAAATTTTAAGAACAACCTTAATAATGAAATCAAGTTTTAACTTTCATGCAAAGAAGTACAACATAACAAATTGTATTTTTTTGATTCCTTTTGAACAAAAAAGGCAAACACTTATAAAATTACAAATAATTGTGACAATTCAAGCGTTAAATGAACAACAAACTGTAAAATGAACACCAATTTTATCATCATCATCTGTTGTCCTGTATAAAATTTCACTTCATCGCAAAAAAAAAGTATTATCAGCAACAACAAAAGGAATTACAATTTACTTTTTATACAATTCCTTATACTTAGTGAAAAAAAATTTCTCTTTGGTTGAGTTTTTATTTAAAAAAATTCTTCTTATTTTTTCCTTCAACTACGTTCTGATTTGGGTTTTTCAACTTATTTCAAGAAATTGTATTTAAATTATATTTAAAATTTTTAGATTCAAGCAAACCGTTTTTTTTAAGAAAATTTATCTGCAATGTTTGACAAAATAAGTAAAAGTATGAATGAATAATTTAGGTGTAACATGTTTAGCGCTAAAATGCGAATTAAATGTTTAACAAGTCATGTGTAAACATGTGTTTAATATCAGTTTCTTTAAATTTCATTCACCCTACACTTTTAAGGTGTGAATTATGTGTTTGTAAATAAATTAAAACAACCATAGAAAATAGTCCCACATCTATTTTCAAATACGTAGTTCGTCTTATATTCACTTTTTAAATCAAATAACCATCGTCCATCTGCCTGTCTGTCTGTCGCAATTTATAATATTCTGGTACAAAGGGTCAGGGACAAACCCTTTTGATTTTAGTTGCAATCGATCTTGGATTTCTTCTTACTTACTTACTTACTTATTAAAAAAAATTTGTACTTTATTAAAATTGAAAAAAATTGATTTGAAACGAATTTCGGGATTATTGACTCATTTCGTCCTAGCACCTATTAAATGCCTACTCCTGTAACTAAAATTTAATGTTAAAAAAACTATTAAAAACATTAGTTTTGGCCCAAAATTTAGTTTTATTTAAGTCAAGATCCATAAATGTAGGCATATATTTTACCATAGCTCACATATATAGCAGCTTCCCGGAAATCATTAGAAGCTTATTTATATATTATAAATATATCGCACTCGATACAAAACTTACCATTTACAAGTTTTATGTAAACACAATTTTGAAATAAATGTTTAATATATTGTGATGTAGGATATATTATGATCGATCTTGACCGACTTTAACTTTCTTACTTGTCCTTATCTGGCATAAAGTAACATTCACTTTGATGTCCTAAAGGCCGATAAAAATCTCTGCAGTTGTCGTTGTTGTTGTTCTTGTTGTTTTTTACACCTTCATAATATTCTTTTTTGCGTTGTTCTGTCTGTATGCGTTCAAACGTGCTCATGTGTATTTTTAATCGAAGCCGTAGGGCTTCCTTCATATTTCACAACTTGTTTGTCGTCTTCAGTTAAAATAAAACAAAAAAAAAACTTTGTGTTTATTTTCTGTTTCATATCCCAGAGCTTCTTTTGACAAGAACTTTTATAATACACAAGTACTTTCTTATGTTGAATTGTTTCATCATTCAAAAAAGCTAGAAAAAACTTAAAGTAAAAGTGCATGTAAGTGCTTTTGAAAATATTTTCAATACCAGACTAAAGAAAGACGCTATAAAATATATAAATTATTTTAACTTTATTTATATGGATTAAAAAAGTTTAGATTTGACAAATAATGTTGTTTAAATTTTCATAGATATAAATAGAGAATTTATGAAAAAATTTTAATACAAAAATTTTAAATTTATTGAACGTGAGTTTTATTTAATAAAAAAATTTTTACAAATTTTTACTAATAATACTCAAATTCAGTGTCATTAGTTAACTAATGGTATTTTATTCACAGCTCTAGTTTGTCATTAAGGAAGTTTCCAAATAGTTGACCAATGACTGTAAATTGCGGTCTAAGCGTTTCCATACTCAAAAAATTTGCACCAACTGAATAAAAAGAAGCTTACAAAGAACGCTGAAAATTATTAAAATATTCCTTAAAGTAAAGAGAATTAATAAAATTATTTCGGTTTGTATACATACATGTGTACATTAAGGTGGTTACAAGGTATATGATAAAATTTTTTTTAGGGACTATCTTTCGGGGCACCCCCCTTAAATGTGACAATAGGCGAAATAGAAAATGCGATTGACAAAGTTTCAGCCCAATCAGATAACGCTAACACGTGCCTCATTGAGGATAAAGTTGGGCAAAACAGGGATTTTTCACAAAAATTCGTATTTCTTTGTCCTTACAACCGAAACCATTCATTCTAGGAACTTGACTCGAGTCTTATTTTGTAGGAAATTTAATTTTTATTGATTTTGATTTTAACAATATTGTTTCTTATACCAATAGATTAAGAGATATTTAGCATTTATCATGCCACGCCGCACAGTGACCTATTTCATATAACGACTGGCCATAAATTAAAGGAGTTATTGTAAAGAGTTGAAATTTGGCACACATATATAGATTACTAAAATATAATCAAATTTAAAATTTCGGGGCAAGGATTCGTGTCCTTCCCATATATCATATCACTATTATCATTTTGATCAAAAATCTTCAAAGATTTATTTATAAATACTGAACTAAACAAATTGCTCAATGATGCTGTGAAATAAAAATAAAAATTTATTTATTTTTTTTGTAAGTATGTATTTAAATCAAAAATGTAATTGTATAAAAACCCATAATTAAAGTGGGTGCATCAAAATGCTAAAATGTTCTTTTTAAAAATAACATTCAAAGGCCTGACTCCTTTTTTTTAAATGTTGTAAGTTTTAAGTAAATCAAGAAAGTATTTAAAAATATAATTTATTTAAATTTGTTTTAAATAATTATTAAAAACTGTTTACACACGCACATAAGATGTTAACACGCATACACAAACTTACAAATGCGTGTACATATTTGTACATATGTATGTATATATACATACTTACATATGCCTAACAGCAACAGTTAATTGATGTTAGTTCTGAGAACATAAAAGTGTAGGGCGCATACTAACCGTATATGAAGTGTTAAACAAGTATACGTGTGCGTTTGTTTGTTTGTGTATGTGTAATGTTGATGATGAAAACTCAACAAAAGTGTGATGTTTTTTTATTTGTGCACCGTTTGTTGTAGTTACATATTATTGTTTTACATTCATTTATTCCTTCCATTGTTCATCACACACTCACTCTTTCACCCTGAAGCATTTGTGTATGTTCAACACACTCAGCAGAGCAGTGTTTTAAGTTTCAATTATATTTCAAGTGTGACTTTGAGTTATTTGAACATAAAATGTTTGCAAAACTTTGTGTAACATGTTAACAATTTGTCGTTGTTGTTGTTATGATTATATTGCGCTTGGAAAATTGCGAAGTGAAAAATTTGTTTAAATTTATATACATACTTACGTTAAACAATGTTGCCATTAAATAAGTTTTTAAATTAAACATTGTTCCCTGCTAAGTACCAAATATAAAGAAACATTTTAGTTGTGTGTGTTTTTTTTTAAAACTTTAACATTTTATGAAAACTACTAAAAAATGTATAAAATATTTAAAACAATATGCAAATAATTGGGGTAATTTTTTATTTGGTTCAAATTATTCGCTCCTTTCTACACATAACTTTAATGACTTTTTGTTAAGAAAAAAATAAACATTCGAGTTATGGGTTGTTTAGCCATATTTGGTAACACTGGCAAATACCTACATACATATGTATATAACACATTTCATGATTTTTAGGAATTTAAATAATTAAAATGTAAAAAAAACCAAAGAATAGAAAACTGTAATTGCAAACTACAATTACATTTTATACAGTTGACTAAACAGTTTCTAAAACGTGTGAGAAAACTTAATTGCAAATTATTGTGAAGCTTTTGTTATAGTTTCTTTAAAAATTTAAAGGAAGCCCAGCTAGACATCATTTGATGTAATAACAAACATTTCCCATAAACAGTAACTATTGTCGTCAGTCGTGACACATTTTTGTGTAATAATGACATACGTATTTAGTCATATGAAATAAATTCTGTGACGTGGTTATTAAAAAATAGAATTTAATGATGTATAGTATGTGAAGTAAAAAAAAAATTTATTATGTGTAAAACTCTATTATAATTAAAAAGGACGGATCAGGCAAATATTTTTTTTGTAGCAAATTTATTATTATTTTAAAATAAAAAAATGTATTTAAGTGCACGAAATATCTTACGAACGAAAGATTCATCAGTTTAGTTTTCAATAAATGCTGACGCCGGTTTTTTATTTGTTTGTATTTTATTATTTTTATTCATTCATTGAGGAGTAGAGTACCTTTAGCTTGTATTGAGTACTTAAGTATTTTACAAACAATCAATTGTCATTGAATAAAAAACTTAAGTGTAAGACAAACGGACAGACACACCGACATTTATGTTTGTATAAATCTAAAGCCTTTAAAGTTATTGTTAAATTACGATGACAGCAAATAAAGAACTCATGCGATCATATGAAATATTTAAAGAGTCTGTATAAAATTTATTATGACTATTGCACACTCTGGTGCAGTTAAACATTGCACCAAAACTCCCTTATGGAATTAGAAAAACAACAAAATTTATGTATTTGTTTTTCATTAAATTTTTTGTAAAATAAATGGGTGTTAAAAATATAAATAAATATCATGAGAATTATTTTAAAATCAATTTCAATACCTAAAAAAAAACACTCACGTTTCGTAAAACATAAACTTAATTGTTGCAGTGGTTCAAACAAAATGTGGCAGCAATAGCAGCTCGTTAAAAAAATCGAATGAATGAAATGTGGGTTGTAACGGGAAATGCTTCCTTTGCCACTGGCTGTTTTACTTTTAATACCTCTGCCTATTTGTATGACAATGTGTTTGTGTTTGTCAATATGTATCTATGTGAATGTGTGTGTGTGTGTGAATATTTGTTTTATTTTTTGTATTGTGAAGTGGTGTGATATAAAGAACTACAATGGGACACGTCATTCGTGCACCATCATAAATATCCAATGTCTGTCTATTGTATTTTAAGCAAAGAACAGGAAGGGACAAGGAATTTCTACTATTTTTTCTTTCAACGCCCCTGCATTGTAATAAAACAATCGACAGAATTAAGAAAAATTTAAATTAAAAAAAAAATATTTAGCTATGCATACATACATACATATGTATGTATTTAAAAAAAGTGTGAAAAATATTTCTTATAATAAAAACATATAATAATTGTAATGAATTCCTCAAGGACATGCCATAAGAAATTGTAAATTATTACTAAATTTACAAGGAAAAAATATATCCCTTGCGAATAATAAACTGATAAGTATGTATGTATGTAAAATAAAATTTGAAATATTTTAAATTAATTTTAAGTTGTTATGTCATCTGTAGGAAAGTCTAACTCAAGAAGGGTTTTCATACAAACTGCGGGAAAAATTTTAATTCAACTAATTTATGCCAGACCCAGTAAACAAAATTTACAGATATATTAAACAAAAAAAAATTTTTTTGATTATTCACAAGTAATAAATAATAACATGAATTCAAAAACATTATTTAAAAAAGCTCACTTTTTTCCTTTTTCATATTCTTATAAACCAATTTGCCAGAATCTCATTCTATAACACACAAAATTTACGCCAAATTCCAGAATACATTCAGTAGCCCGTTCTTGGTATAAAGATACCTGCCCAAGTATATACATATGTATATTTTAATCTGTCAATTTGTTCTACTTAAAATAACCTGAAGTAAATATCCACGACCATATAGTCCGTAAACTGTGACCAGCTAAACAATGACTCATTTAAAATTGACTGGTCTTTTAGACCTAACCTTACTATTCCTTGCATTGATATAAAGAAAATTCAAAATGATATTCAGCGCTACTTGGAGAGTACTTTGCATTGCACCAATGATGGCCATAAAGCCAATCACAAATATTTTCCTTTAAGGTAAGCGTGCTAGCCAAACTAAATATGTTCGTATCAGTTGTGTTTTCTAAAAAAAGATGTTTTAGTATATTCAATTAAAAGGCGATGGGTAGATCGGGGGGCAAATTACGGCATTCGATATCGATCGAAAAAAAAAATTCTAATTCGAATTCCTATACCAAATGCACAGAAAACTCGATCGATCGAACAAAATTTCATTCGATATCGAATGCCGTAATTTGCCCCGGATTTAATATTTAACATTTTTTAAAAAATTTTTAAATAAAAAAAATTTAGTAGCAATTTTTGAAATCAATTTAAAAATTTTAATTTCAAAATCTTTTTCTAAATATTTTTTCGCTTTATGGTAAAACAAATTAAATCTAAGAAAATGTTTGATAATAAAACATCCCCTACATTTTAAAAGATAATGTTTCATACAGTCCACGCGTTTTTTTGACCTTTAATTTGTTTAATTACATAATACTTGCGAATAATACAGGGTTCGAATAATGACCATAACGACCACTATAGCACAGTCTGTAGTTAAACTGCATATTTATTCAACTCCTGATTTATTGATAACCCAAGATTCCAACAAATCTGATTAGTAACTTTAAAGTTCTTTATTTATTAATACTTATTTGGAAGAGAGCTCCAACTTGCACTACTAAAATAATAAATAAAAAAACTTTTTAAAAAGCCAAAGTTATATTGAAACAAATAGTCTTGATTACATTTTAAATTTGCCATCTTGTAAGGAAGGGATACAAAATATTTCCATTTAATTTCTTACGATTAAAAAATATTCCATCTATTTGTATCATTAACATTTTCTTCCTGGAACAAGTCACTTCTATTTTTTTCTTATACAAACACAATGTCATAATTATACTTAACGTCATTGCTTTTTTGTATAAATCAAATTACATAAATAATGAAATTAATTTACACAAATTTTTTTTTATAAATGAAACTTGTCCTTTACTTACAATCATTTCAGTCAATCTTATAAATATTTTAAATGTTTGAATTTTTATTTGTTGTCTTCTTCGTACTCGATTTTACCTTCCATAATCACATACAATAAGAATAATAATGCATTTTATTCATGAACTTAAATTTTAATCGATATTTATGAGCACTGAAATGTTCTCTGCTACTGGTTTTTCATAACATGTCATATACATACATATGTATGTACATATATGTATATAAAAAAGACCCACAATACCATAAAGACTTGCATATTGTAAAAATGTGTATTTATATTCCAACGTTTCACCACCACCATCATCATCGTCAACATCATCATTGACATCAACATTATAGTTGTTGTTGTCGTTGTTCTTCGGCGGTTTCTGATTCTGATACTGGTTCTGTGTAATCACACTTAATCATATTCGGCCGCCTTTTAAAAACCCTTTTCATACCAAGTGCTGATAGAAATGATGATGGCTAAAGTTTTCTTTAAAACGTGTTTTGAATTTCAGTGCATTTTTCATTGGATTTTCGCTTAGTATGGAACTGCAGTCTTGTGTATTATGAATTCAATTCATTCATTCGTTCTTTCGTTTGTTCGTTTATTTAACCAAAAAGGCCTGACTAACTTGACGGGCTGTCATCATTTATAGATTTTTGTAAAACAGATAAGGTAAGGAATTAATTCTTGTATGATCATACCAAACGCTATTTATAGAATAACTAATTTGGTATGTGGGGAATTAAAAAAAACAAGTTTTTAAGCTTTAAATCTGTTTGACTTAGCTTGATTGACAGTGACTCATTAATATTATGACATGAACACTTGAATCGAATGTGCTAGCAATGTTAATGAAATGTACACCAAATGAAAGCTTAAAATGTACACTTTTCTATAGGCTTTTAATTTTAGATAACTTTTTCAAAATGTATTTACCTTTAGCCATTTAAATAACTTCAATGTTGTTTGCATTTAATTAATAACACAGGGTGTGTTTTGGCAGATTTATACTTGCAAACTTAAATAAAAAACGTAATAACTGACACAAAGTTTTATTAAAAGCATTGAACGATAAAATGGAGTTGCGGATTTTATTTTCGTAATCATGCGTCGATAATTTTCACCGTTGACATTCGTCGCCTGATCTCGAGAATTTTCGAAAAAACAATTGTCCAATTATCTCATGCGTGGATAAGGCACACCAAATAGTTACCCTGGTTCTTGGAGACCAGTATCGGCAGTTTTGCTTGTTGACGTGGCTGTTTAAGTGAAAATGAGCCTCGTTGCTCCAAAAAATGGGATTTACAGTGCGAAAACGCTCCAACATCGTTTCACCAAAGATTTTGCGTAAATCAAAGTCACTTTATTTTAGTTCTTGAACGATTTGAATTTTAAAAGAATGGAACTTCAGATCCTTTTTTAAAATTTCATGAATAATCGCTCTTGGAAGTCCCAGTGAGGCTGCTCTTTTCCGTATTGAAAGTCGCAGATTTTTACATAAACTGCTTTCAACCAGTTCAAGGTTTTCGGGAGTCCTTGAAGATCGACTGGGCCCTGGCCGTCGAACATTCATAGCCGAAGCAGTTACGCGGAATCCCTGCACCCACGAACGAATTAAATTTACACTCGGTCCATCACGTATTCGCCGAATACCGAATTTTGAACAAAATTGTCGACGGGCAATTACGTAAGAATCATTACTCTTGAAAAATGTCTGCACAGCGAACGCGCGATGCTCACTCGACCACTGCAACATCGTAACTGACGAATCCGCACAATTGATAATTCCAATGGCGCCACCCTCCCTCCGCACCGTTAATTACTTTTGAAATATAATCGTGTTTATTAAAAATATAAATTTGCCACCAGACACCCTGTACAATTACAATTAGAGATGAACATCACTTAAGTGATTAGCGCATGATCTTGATCGTACATAAGTGTGAATATCAACAAAATTAAATTGAGTAAGTGTTCAATTATAAAATTTTAATATAAAGTTTTAATAAAATTTTATAATTTTTTTTGCTTACTTTTTTCCCATGAGAATTTCCTGAGCATAAGCAACTGCTTTATAAAAGCTATCAGGCCTAAGTTTTTTTTCTCGTGTGCGTAAATGCTTGTAAGTGAAATGATAAAAATCTCGGTAATTTATTTGTTTTTTAATAAAAAACTGAAAAAGCAAAGTTTCCAATAAATATTTAAAAAAATGTTGTTACATTTTTCATAAAATGTTTTTTATCATTTTTTCTCATATTTCTAAAAGTTTTTTTTTCTTCTTTACCACTAGACTTTCGTGCTAAAAAAAAACAAGAAGTATTGCTGTCTATTGTTATATTATTCTCTATCAACATGATCTAGTTTTACTCTGTTGCAGGAGGTATATTTAGTTGATTTTGAAGTTTGTTACGTTTTAAAGTAGTAGCTTGAGGATCGATTCTGTTTCTGTGATAAAGTGAAAATTAAATTATTTAAAATTATCAGACCAACATAAATGATTTGAATTGAAAATTGTTAACATTTGGATTTGTTTTATCTAGTAGTTAAGACGTGTGAATGTTTTCCACTGACAAAAGTTTGATTTATAATGTCGCAAGGTTAAAAAAAATATATAAACTTGGTTGGGTTATGGGTAATTATTTCTTAATAAAACACAGAATATGATAAATAAATGATTACCCTTCTTTTAATTTTTTCTTATAAATAATTTTAAATTCTTAGATTATAAATACTTTTCAATAAATCCTTTATTTATAGCAATCTTTTGTTAACATTTTTTTAATGGCTCAATGTAAATAAAATGACTTAACAAACATTTTAATATCAGCCATTAAATATTGTTAATCAATCAATTAATGTCAATTTAAAAGTGTTAACAAAATCTTCCATAATTGTTAACTTAATAGAAAATATTCCAAGAGTTCCATATACGGGTATATGAAAGATGTTTTTAATAAAATTAATCCTAACATTTTTTTGGTAAAATAATTTCTAAAACATTTTTTAACAAATCCTCTATTAAAAAAAATCTTAGAATTTTCTAGTGATAAAAAATTTTAGTATTTAAAAAAATTCTTTATTTGTATATTTTTTGTATTGTATCTCATATTCGTTGTGCACTATTTAGTCATTAACATTAACTCTGCATACATAGTTTGGTATTCAAAAACATATATTCCAAATCACTGGTTTTTTCGTACTTTTTTACACAAAAAAAAAAAAA
>NDXZ01060099.1:0-10180 GCA_003055125.1 Paykullia maculata | reverse complement strand
TCACCACATGTGTGTGTGTGAAGGGTATAAAAACACAAAAAAAATCTTAATTATCAAGTATGGCACTTTAATTTGAAAAAAAAACTATTTTTACCAGGTGACTTTCAAATGGAAAATAAAGACGTGCAATCGTATATGTTATTGTATTAGCTAAACGAACACACCATGTAAATATATGTTACTACTGGTAAAAATGAGAGACTGTTGTTGTATGATATTGTATGGTTTTGCTTTAACATACTCATACTGAGTTACTTATAGTATTGGATTAGGTGAGAGACTTATTTATTGTATGCTCTCAAATAACTGTATGTAAATACTTGTAATATTTTTAACATTTGTTGTCTAACATTGTAAAACGCAGCATTTTATTGCTGCGTACTTTAATAACTATGTATGTTTGTGTATTTTATTGCTTCAATACAATAAGTACTAGTTGTAAAACGGTTATTATCTGTTTTACAAGTTTGAGCGAATCATAGGTTAACAGATATTTTACGCTCTTTCTCTGTTTATACATTTACACCAGGGTCCACCACAAAGAGAAACGCGAATGAATTGGATTAAATTGAGTGTATTGCACTGAAAGAAATCATTACTTTTACTATTTCTGATTTCTTACATGACTTGTTTTTCATTTTTATAACAATTTTTTAAATTTTTATTTTTTTCTTTTATTTTCTTTTATATTATTTTATTATTATAATTTTCCTTTTAAATTGCTGTAAAATTATTTATGTAACTATTTAAAAAACATTTATAAATTGTAAAATGCAGCTTATCAACAATTCTCAGTGTAGCAAAAAAATTTAGCTCTCTTTAAATTTAAGAAAATTCCGCAAACCTCCTTCTATGTTGACAGCTATCAAGCTACCGAATGTAAATTTCGCTCACCCGTACATTTTATGTTGTAAACATGGTTGTCGTTCGACATAATGAAAACAAAATACATGGATTTGTTTTCTTAAGATTTTGTAGTGTGGTTAATTTATTTAAAATTTTTACGCTTTTAACAGGAAAATAAAAGAAACATTGGATTCTTACGAGCTCAGTACGATATTTAAGTTAAAAGATAAACGTAATAAAGATCATAGGTACTGTTACTTTTGGTAAGAATACTTGTGGTAGTATAGTTTTCTTCCTTAGATAACCCTGGTTATAAAATTCACGAGCAGAATAAATAAATACCTGAAAAACTTTGTTAGCTGTGTAAGCTTTTGGTGGACTCATCGTCCATTTACATTCAAACCATTTCCAAGAACAACAATTCAAACTTGTAACAAAAACATCAAAGTACGCATAAATACGCACTTAAAGCAGTATGACAACAAAACTGGCACGTCTTTATTGAATAATATTTGTTATGACTTTTTTGTTATTATAACTTATAACTCAAGCAATTCTATAGCGATTTTAAAATTTTAATGCCAAATGAACAAATATGTAGGCCAATGAATACAATAATGTAGCTAAAAAATAAACTGTTTAGCTATATATAAAAAATAGTAAAAATAATAAAAGCACAAAGATATTGTGAGTAAGTACATTTCGTTCTCACTCACAAAACTAGCAAAAGTAAATGAAAGTCCTACTTTCATATTTGTTAAAATTGTGAGTGAAATAGATGATGTTTACATACAGCACAAGTAGTACCGAACAAAGAGTGCTGAAGACGTCTTAATCCGACTTAAAATATAAAATTCATAAAACTCTTAATATGTATTAATAATCAAAAAAATGCGAACTCAAGTCAAAACTAATTTGGAATTAAAAAAATTTATTCATATCCCAAAAAAAATATTAAAATATCGTATGTTTTCTTAAAAAAATTTCAAATGTTTCTGTATAAATCACTGTTTTGAAGTTAAGCACACACAACAAACATCTAATCTTGACACTTTTACTACAACAAGAAAAACAGTTTTCCTTTTTATGATAAACGAAAATAAAGACAAATATTTTATAAAAAATTTGAAACTACGAAATGCGTCAACCATTTACATAAGCGTATACACTTGAATTGTTTAAGATAGAGAGTATGGTAGGGTTAAGGGCAATATGGCATGATATATATGACAAAATATTTTCTAGCAATAGTTTTGAACAAAACAAAAGCAGGCATTCTCTAAAAAATAAAAAAACCTTAAGATGCAACAAAAATGTTTAAGGAAATCATACATAAATCTAATAAATGACAAAAAATGTTCGTACATCATCTACAGCAATAGACTGTGCACAGCCTTAATATGCTACACAATATTTGCTGCAGTCCATTGAACAAACACAAGTATAACATATTAAGGATTTATACTGGTTCATGGGTACTTTATGAAATGAAATTTATAACCAAAAAAAAAATAAATAAATAAAATAAAAACTGCATATTCGCACTTAAAATATGCAAATAATATTTTTGTTGCTTAAACTCTAAAAAAAAACTATGGTTTTTTTTTCTTTGTTTTACCAGCAGCTGCCAAGAGCTGTAAACTTGAAGAAAAAAACTCGTAGAGAAATATAAAATGTACGAATTAATTTCGTTCAAACGGACGTTTAGCAACACGCCCAAAAGCATTTAATAAAAATATTTTCATTAAAATATAGTAGAAAGAACAGAGGCAACATTACTACACATTATGTGAAAGAAAATGATGAAGCTAATGGCGAGTCCAGCTTAAGTAAATGCCATATCATTTAAGTGAATATAAAAAAATTATATATAAACGTGATGTAAAATAATGAAACCATAAAAATATTTTAATTTCTTAATAATAACATTTGTTTGATTTTTATTTCCCAATTTGTTTAATTTAGATTCGTCTTAAGGAAATGTTTTTATTTTTATTTCAACCCAAGAATTTTTATAACAATTTTATTTTTTGTTGTGGCGTATGATTAATATTATTAAACGCGTTTTTATATATAAAATCTTAGGTCTTGTTATTTTAAAGTAATTTGTTAAATTCAAAAATTCCTAAACTTTGTTGAGATGGGAGATTTGAAAACGTAAATAAATTTTAGGTTTTTAAAGTAAAATTTTTTTTAGATGGTAAAATCTGATTTATTACAAATGTTTTTTACATGAAATTTACTGTCCTACCAAAAAGAGTTTTTCTAGATCTTATATAATCTTAATAATGTCTAAAATTAAACTTAAATTATTATAAAACTGATATGAATCTGTAAGAAAAAAACTGTTAAATTTTTATTTCCAAAGTTAATTGCTATAAAAAATAATTTTAGTTTTATTAAAATCCTTTTAAATTAATACGATTTATAAAAAAAATAGTTCCAACTTATTTTTCTCAATTTATGGGCAAGTTTTATATTCTTTTTTAATAAATTTTAGATTTTGCTTTTATTTTGTAGAACTTTTTTTTAAAAAACTTTTAGTTAACCAAATAATATACATTTTTTTAGGATTAAACATTTTTTTTTATATTTTATGTTAATATTTAACTGCAAATACTTAAAAGTTTTCTTTTAATTTTCCAAATTAAATATTATATATTTTAAATATACCCTGGCGTATGATTAATATTAATATTAATTTTATTTTTCTAAAATGCTCTAAAGTTTTATAGTATTCAAATATTTCTCTCCATTTTAAATATAAACAAACTTTTAACATTATTTTTAAGAACTGTTTATTTAAGTTTTCTGAAACCCATTATGTTAAAGCAAATATTATAGATGTCTTTCTCTTCTTTTTATTTTAAAGAAGACTATTTTTCTAAATTAAATTATTTCTTTAAACAAAAAAGAAAATATCTCTCTCTTTTACTTTGCAACTAAAATTTCAATTTCATATGCCACTTCACTTTTTTGCCACAAACTTTTATTTTTCCTTATTCAAAATAATAAACGAGAAAAGAAAGAAACAATTTTCAAAAAACCAACAAATTTGTTTAGAATGTTAATGTTTAAATATTGTCTGTTTTTGTTTTTTCCTTATAAGTCTTTAGTCCTTTGGGACCCAGTAAATATATATTTCTACCCTAGACAATAAACATACATATGTTTATGTTTATTTTTTTTATTTATATTTTTACCCAGTCTCTTTTCTGTTCCCTGGTTAATTGTTGCTTTTAGTTTCCCGTTTTGTTGTTGTGCCTGTGTACAGGATTTGCCTGTTTACATGTCGGCTAAACACGTTTAGGCAAATATTTTCTAGTTTCCATTTTTAAATAAAAAAAGAAACTAAATAAAATTAAGAACAAAAAACACAGCAGACTGTAAAATAGCAGCATTTCTTTCCCCCTTGTGGCTGGCCTAAAAGCTGCTGATGGTGACAACGATAATAAGCAAAATATTTTGCATAATTATCAAGAGAAACAAATAGGCAGCTGTAAAAAAATACTGCCTGTATGCTTTTATTGCATTTTTAATAGCAGACTTAATAGGAAAAAAAAATTTTGAACTGAATTAGTAAATAGGTTTATGCAAATTTTATTCAGACAAAATAGACAGAAAAACTTTTATGCATATTTAATTAAAATTATAGTATTTTTTTGTTTTTTTTAAATATAATTTAAAAAAACACTTAACAAAACAAATAAATATCTTCATTTACACTAAGTGCAATTAAAACATTTATTTTTGCTTTTAGCTTCAAAGTAATTTATCGCAAATTGAAATGTTTTTATACCCTGACGTATGATTTATATTAATTATGGCATTTTTTATATACAACAGTTTTTTTGGTATCACTTAAAAATGAATTATTAAAAGCATTAAGGACTTTTAAAAAATACTAAAATTAAAAAAAAAAATATTATTGGGGCAGACAAGACTATCGAAAAAAATGTTTTTTATTATAATTTGGTTAAGATTGTTTATACAAGCTTTAATTTTTTGTGACTAAATAAAGAAATTTATTCTGTTTGAAAAGTGTTGTATGTTCCTTAAATATGAGCTTTTATTAAGATTATATTAGAATTTAACTCAAACGAAACGACTTTAAGAAAAACATAAAAAAATTGTAGATTCCAAAAAATTACACTTTTGAGATAGAATCATTTTATAATAAAATTTTTTAAATAATTTAACCAATATTTCCATTTATTTGATATATTTATTCAAAACTTTTTTATAAAAAAATAATCTTTTGTCAGACATGACGTACTATTTACATTAATTACAGCTTTTCTAACATACGTGATAACTAAACAATAAGTTTCACTCTGTTTTCACAACTTCCATTTAAAATATATTATATAATTTCCAAATAATGGCAATATTGGTTTTGTTTATCACACAACCTTTTAGCAAATGGCAGGCTTAAAATGTTGAAAAAGATCATCTACTACAGAAAATTTTAGTTTTGCAAATCTTACGTTAAAAGTAAAGATCGGGTAATCCTAATTTTAGCATAAAGGTGAATTTAAGCTTAAAGTATACTTAGGATAAAACCAGAAATAATTGTCTTAAAACAAACTAATGTTTATTAAAAAAAATTCTAAATAAAAGAAATCTTTTATGAAAAAAATATTTTGAACTTGAAACTATTATTTTATTTATAACATTTTTTTTTTTAAATATTATTCTTTAAATATTTTTATGCTGCTTTAAAATGTAAACAAAACATTTTTACCTAAAAGCTATACAAGTAAGTAGATCCTTACTTCTACTCTTGCTAAGTTGTAAAAATAGGCCTAAGCCCCATTTTTTTATAGCAGCATTAAAATATTTTAAAAATAATATTTAAAGCAAAAAAAATCTTATAAATAAAATAATAGTTTCAAGTTCAAAAAATTTTTTTCATAATAGATTTCTTTTATTTAGAATTTTTGTTATTTCTGGTTTTATCCTTGCTGAAGTTCCTTTTAATTTTTTATAAATTTAATTTTTTATTGTGATAATGAATGAATAAAAATTTTTAAAAGTAAGTTTTTGCCGACACTATCATTGTCGAAACCAGCTACGGATTTCATCATCAGCACTCTTTGATCGGTGATTAGTGTTGGATGTAAATATCATCTATTTAACTCACAGTTTATTAGGAAATAGGGTATTGTGATTGCTTGTCGCCTATACATATTCATATTTCCTACCACTTAATGAGTGAGAACGAAATTTACTACAACAACTATTTTTTACTTTTCTTTTTACATTATTATTCTTTATCATCACTAGTTTTATCCTGTTCTAGCTATCAGTTAGATCGCATGAAAGCAGTTGATTGTTTTTAACAAAATTTTTTGTTATAATCATTATTCTTTGTTTGGTCAGTATTCAACAGACTGTTGACTTGACCAGTCATGATATGATTGCTATGCACCGTACCATGTGTTTTTTTTTCGAATTTTTTTCTCTTTTATTTAATAAAAACAATTATGTTGCAGCCTTTAAACTCTTTAAGTTTTTATAGACATATTACACACAGTAAGAAAATACAGAATATTTGAATTTACAAAAGTTAAATTCTATATTATTTTATAATACAATTTTTAATGCAAATTTTGATTATAAGAAAATTTTAAAATTATTATTTAATAGGGCGTATGATTAACATTTATTTCTGTCTTACTTAATCTATATCAATATATTTTACCATAAAGAACTGGTTTAAGTAAAAATTATTTCAATTAATTCATCGAAAATCTTCTTTAAGGTAAAATCTGAAAATTATCATTTATATTTTAAAAATGCTTTCATTCTAAACAGGCAAAAAATAAAACATCAAAAACACTTACGTATGTATGTGTTTGAAAGCATGATTTAGCAAGAGATTATTTATTTTCTTTAAGCAAAAATAAAGGAGCTCATATGTATGTATGCAAATATGTACGTATGTACCTTACACACACATACATACACCAAAATACGCCAACACTCAAACATTTTCAAATGCAGGTAGCATGTGTTATGTTGAATAGTAAAGTTCAAAACTAAAACAGAAAATAATTACATTCAAGTGTTTTCGTACATATTTACTTATACACTAATACGTACACATACAGAAACGCAATAACTCACACATAAGAGAAAGTTCACTTTCAGCATTATTTGTTCTTTTAAGTTGAGATTTTTTTTCTGTAATTTATAATTCATTTCATTATTATGATTTTTGTACACAAAAGAAAATTGCAGAAATTGGGTTAAAAGTAATAGAGAAACTAAAAAACCCCAACTTTATAATGTTTGATATAAAGTTTTTGTTTTCTTTTCTTGTTTTTCTTTTTTATTCATCATCTGCGCCTGCAAAAGTTGTTTGTTTGTTTGCACAAACAGTTTTGAACCAAATTTATTTTATTTAAAAAGCAAAATTAAGTCAGTTATTAAACTTTAGTTGTTAATTAAATGGTTTTTAGTTTGTAAATACATATGACCATTAAAAATTTCATAAATTTATTAATTTCTTTAATGCATTAAAAAGAACAGGACTATAAAAAGTTTACTTTGAATCGCTTTCCCTTTAAACGTTAAAAACGAAAGCAGTGACATAAACTTTATTTTTAAAGGTTTATTTAAAGAAAAAAATTATAAAATTTTAACATAAGCTTTTACAACTACATAGACATCTAATTGAGAAAAAAATATTGGCCCTAAAATTGTTATGAAAAAAGTACTAAAAACGGACATAAAGAAAAAATTAATTAAAATAGTTCATTGATTGATCAACTTGGAAAAAACTGGAAACAGAGGTTCCGTCTGACTAAAAAAAATTTTTTAATAACATTAATAACATGGTAAAACAGGGGATATTTGAAGTTGGGGAATAAAATTGTATTTATTTTTTATTTTTTTATTTCTGTACTTTTTATGACTTCTTTAACTAATAAATTAAGAAACATAAAATAAGGTCTACTAAACCAGATTGACGAAACGCAACCATAACCATACAAATATGAAGACCGACCAATAATATTGCCAGCACTGCCATTCTGTGGAACCCACAAGGCAACCGCAGAAGAGAGAGACCAGCTCAAACTTGGCAAAGACAAATTGAAAATGAATTTAAGAAAATAAACACAAGTTGAAATAAAGTAAAAAGTATTGCAATGGATTGATAAAGGAGGAAGGGTTTTGTAGAGGTCCAATGATCCTTAAAGGATCGATGGGGATATATTCCTATATAAACCTGATTAAGATAGAAATTCATAAAAGAAGCCGAAAGGACACAATTTTTAAATTTTGTTGGTAGTTTTTGCATTTTCAAATTTATTAATGTAGAACTGCAAAATGAAATACCACTTAATCAGGTTCATATAAGAAATCATACAGAGAGTAGGAACATTGACATAAAATTACAGTCATATATCCAAACTGTCATCTAAAATTTGTCTTATATTTAGACCACAGATAATTGTACTTAAACCTTTTTTCTATATCATCTTAATAATAATAAATTTTTTTAAAATTAGCGCAAAAAGAAATATTTCTAAAACATAGCGGAAAAAATTAAATTAAAAACTAGTAAGAGCGCTATATTCGGCTATACCGAATCTTATATACCCTTCACTACGTTCTCTATATGTGTATATTAGTAATTCTTTTTCAAAATACACATTTTTTTGCTTTTTTTCCCAATATAATCATTTTTGTGTTAAAAAAACAAAAACAAATAAATTTTTTTTTTTGCTAATATCTCGAAAAAAAATTTTTGTTTGCTTAAAAATCGAAAATTTTTTTCTTTAAAATCCCCAAAAGAAATGTCTTACACATATTTATAATATTTTTTAATTAAAAAAAAAACGTAAAAAAAAGAGGCAGTCGTCTTTTTTTGCTTATATCTCAGCCGGTTATTAATGGATCTTGCCAGTTTTCAATACCGATTTTCTCGAAAGCATTTCCAAAAGTTTGATACCATATACAACTCTAAGTAACTTATGGGAGCTACGTAAACTTGATTTCAACATACACACGGACAGACGGACAGACGGACATGGCTTAATCGACTTCCCTATCTATAAGGATCCCGAATATATATACTTTATAGGGTCGCAAATGAATATTGAAGAAATTACAAACGGAATGACAAACCTATATATACCCTCACCACATGTATGTGTGTGAAGGGTATAATAATTGTTAAATATGTAGATTTGTTCACCTTTTTTGTTGTGGTAATTGTTCAGCATAAGGTCCATATAGTAAATAAAAAACAAACAAACGTATGTTTTTGTTTTATTAGTTATTTTATTAATTGCCTTTTGATCCGATTTGTGAGATGAAAGTCTAGTTTTTAATTTTGTTTTTGTCGTGCAAACATATACCTTTAACCATATATTGGACTGGTCTACGTTATAACTAATTCTATATGCTAAGTCAGATTTATCTTCCTTATTCAATTTTGATTTTTCCTTCTAAAAAGTTTATCTATAGTATTATTCGTCTTGAATGCTAATACAAATTTTTCCTTATTGTAGATGTCAGAATTCTCAAATCTTTTAGAAAACTTTGGACGTACGTCATAGATTTGTAAATTTTAGGAATTCTCTCCTTGTCAATTGTAGGTTGCCCAGCCCTATCGTGGGTAATGAGGTCCTCAATTGTTTTACTCGGGAAGTCATTAATTCTTAAAATGTTCTTAATTTTAGTAAAATTTATTTTGTGGAACTCGTTGTCATTTATATCTAATATTCTAGTAATAAAATTCGTCGCTGTGTTGATTATAATTCTCTTCGGATGATTAGAATAAAAATTGATGAGTCTTCCTAATGATGTAGGTTTTTGATACCAGTCAACTTTCAGTTGAGTCGAAATATTGAGGAAAAACGAAAATAAATAAATAACTAATAAAACAAAAACATACGTTTGTTTTTTACCTTATGCTGAACAATTACCACAATTAAAAATAATTTTTAATGAACATGATTTAATTTATGTAATAAATATAAAAATCATAAGTAAAACAAAGTTACAAAGTAAATCATGCTTTTAAAGCAAAGTAGGTACTTAAGGTACCTAAGTATCAAATTTGAAAATATTTCTCTAATTAGACGTGCAAATAACAATAGTAAAATATATTTAAACCCTTGTTTCACCATAAGTTTAAACATACTTCTTTAACCTTGTTGTTTCTTAAAGACTCTTAGAGGCCATCGACATTCATCATTTCTTTTAAAAGTTTTAACATTTTCCCATTCCGGTTCTCACATAATAAACTAATTCAAGTTTGTCTTTCCGTTTTTGATTTTTCTTTTGTTTTTTATACCCTTCACACACACACATGTGTTAA